>BJBW01006025.1:0-136146 GCA_004320125.1 Scolopax mira | reverse complement strand
GGGGGGGGGGGGGGGGGGGGGGGGGGGGGGGGCATGGGGTTGTGGTTGGACTTGATGATCCAACCATGAATATTCTGTGATTCTGTGATCTGAATATGGGCCTTATTTCTTTCTTTCAATACCTGCGTGATTTTGGCTATATAATTGGATAAGAACCCGCTTTCATTTAGAGCACTCAATACCAAGTTTAAATTTTTTAGAAGATGAATTCTGAAAAAACCCACCTTCTTATTTTAATTTTCTGTGTAACAAATGATGTCATCTGGCAAATAAGAGTTACTAAAGAAGCTTCCAGTCATAACTGGGAATAAGATGGTTGTGTAAGCCATCAAACCAACATGACAGACAGGCTAGCCTTCAGTGACCTACAGCAGGGAAGACTTTAAAGACTAAATTTCTTTTGAAACATTTAAAAATACTTTGAAACTTCTTATCTCAAGAATAAGGAGGAGACTGCTCATTGTTACTGAGAAGATGCAAAGCTACAGAGAATAATAGTGTAAATTCTTCAGTTCATCAAGAACAAAATATTTTGCCATTAAGAGGAGCTTAAACCTTCCCTAGTGCTTCTTTTTTCATCTGATACTAGTTCACCAAAGCTACATTTTCTCAAAACATCACAGTTTGGCTGAAGACACAGCATGGCTTCTTGCCAGATATAATGATTTAAAGGTATTTGTATGCTTACTTAAGTTGCTTTGAATGGACATAACTAACTGCTGGGGTTTGTACAATCAACTCCTTACATTCCTGCAGCAAACTCTTTCCTTTTATGCTCTGGGTTTCCCAAACTCCTTGCCTCTACAGGTTAGGGGACACTGAAAAAATGTGTAACCCTAGAGTGTGATGACAGCTTTTGCAAAGCATGTCATTGATCTGAGCAACGCTGGATCCTTCAGGGAATTTAGCCATGTGCCTGGAGGCCACCTGGGAATACCTGCTGGGGAAGCGGTTCCCCGGCCAGGGATGCTTTGAGTAGGTCCGAGCTGACTCACAGACAGGAGGGAGAGTCTCCAGAGCTGCTGATATCCCCTGCATGAGATACCTACATAGCTTTCTTCCATGGGACAGAGAGAAAAAAGAGAAGAAATACAAATAATGGTCTATAGACCTCCATAAAAGGACAAAGAGATGCTTTAGCTGAACTTGGTTCCCTGCTTGGTGCACTCAATGCAGGTTTTAGGACAGTGCTGCACAGAAACCATGGGTGGCAAGTACCTGCCAACCATACATGCACATTTTCTTGCAGGCTGCACCCTGGTGACTGCCATTGCCTTCTGCTGTGATATGTGGCTCAATCGCTTTCCCTGCCACATTGCTGCTGTCAGGACATCAGTAAAGGAAACCAGCCATGAACTGACACGGCTACAAAACAGACAGATCTTAAAAATATTTCAAAGCCATTCTGTGTCTCCTCTTTGCTGTGTGGATTCACTTCTTCTGGCCCTTCATGGTCTCTCTGACCTTGCCATGTGTCTGTGAGCTGCTGACACTTCAGCCATGAGTTATGACAGAAGTTACGGATCTGTGCAGTCCTGTTTTATGATGATGATTTATTGTTTGTATTACAGTCATGCCTAGAGGCCTCAAGCAAGATCAGGGCCTCACCATACTAGTCACTGTATAAACATGTATTAAGAGACGGTCCTGCTCTGAAAAGATCACAAACAAAAGGTGGGAGGAGGAACAGAAGCCCAGAGATGCAAAATGTGTTCCCCAAGGCAGCCCAAGGATGCATATCAGGGCAGGGAGCAGCCGCACTCGCATCCCTGGGATCCTGCCTCTGCTCCTCTCTGCTGCTCCTCCACGTCCTCACCAGAGGCCATGAAGGGGATGGTACATTCCTGCCTCGCCATGTCTCTGCCCATGGCCCAAAATTGGGCGCAATGTGCCAGGAGGCACACCTCAGCCCCCTCCGCAGCTGCAGGTGCACTGGTGCCCAGGCAGTCACTGCTTTTGAAATTATTGATCCGACAGCCATTGCTACCAGCAGAGTTGTCAGTTATCACTTCCGGGCTGAGACCGGGCTGCTTCATGCCTTTTAGAGCAAAATAAAACAGGCAACTTAAAGCAATTACTCTGTTAGATATAGATGCAAGGTAACTCTGGTGCAACAGCAAGACCGACAGTGTGCTACACTGCAAGCACAGAGACGTACTATGGGACAGCTGCCTCCTATCTCCACTTAATGGGGCTTGGATCTCAGTTTTGGCTATGCCTAAACACTACTTTTGCTTTGCCTTCGCAGTTATACCCAGGGGTTAACTGGAGGGCAATGTTTGTCCTGCTTTTGTAATTGTAACTGCTCTTTGCATTACAGCTGGAGCTGTTCTCTATGTAGAAAAATGCTGTTTCCAGAGGTTAACCTGGAAGCTGGGTGTGTGGACTAGCGGCAGCCTGTGTTAACATGAATTATAGATTGAACCTTACTTTGAAAATGTTGTGAGCTAATTCGGTACAGGAAAGAAAAATGAGATGCAGCCTTGGCCTGAAGATTTTCAAAGAGGAAAAAGCCAGACTGCACTTACGAAAATACTTGGTTATGCCCTCTAGAAAAGCAGGGAAATAAAAATAATGAGATGATATCAGGGTGACAGGAAGGTAGTAAATTGAGGGACCCTAGTGAGCTGTAAAGGCTTCCAGGAGACTCTCCAATGCTGGCTAGACTCCAATGCCTGCTAGAAGAAGCAGAAGATGCTCCTCCCAAAGGGCCTGAAAAGTGTGAGTTGCATCTAAGGGCAATGGGAACGTGGGCAGACTGGCAAGGCCATCAGAGCCATGCAGGGGTGTAATGTGCTCTTCAGCAAGCTTCTGTAACGGGGAACTCACCAGAGAATGGCACAACTTATCTCCAGGCAAACATTCAGGCTTCCTCTTGCAACATCTGGGCTGTCTTTTGGTGTTTTCATGACAGAAAGGGCTTACTCCAATATATCATAGAATCATAGAATCACTTAGGTTGGAAAAGACCCTTGGGATCATCGAGTCCAACCATATACCCTACTCTACAAAGTTCTCCCCTACACCATATCGCTAATACCACATCTAAATGACTCTCAAACATGTCCAGGGATGGTGACTCAACCACCTCCTGGGCAGCCTATTCCAATGCCCAACCACTCTTTCTGTGAAAAATTCTTTCCTAATGTTCAGTCTAAAACTACCCTGTTGGACCTTGAAGCCATTCCCTCTCGTTCTGCCACTAATTACCTGTGAGAAGAGACCAGCACCAACCTCTCTACAGTGTTCTTTCAAGTAGTTGTAGAGAGTGATGAGGTTTCCCCTCAGCCTCCTCTTCCACAAATTAAACAGCCCCAGCTCCTTCAACTGCTCTTCATAAGATTTATGCTCGCTCCAGGCCCTTCACCAGCTTCATTGTCCTCCTCTGCACTCACTCCAGCTCCTCGACATCTCTCTGGTATTGAGGTGCCCAGAACCAGTGCTGAGTACAGGGAAACAATCACCTCCCTACTTCTGCTGGTCACACTATTTCTGAATACAAGCCAGGATGCCATTGGCTTTTTTGGCCACCTGGGCACACTGCTCATATTCAGATGCTTGTCAATTAGAACCCCGAGGTTCTTTTCTGCCAGGCAGCTTTCCAACCACACTTCCCCAAGCCTGTAGCGGTGCATGGGGTTATTGTGGCCCAAGTGCAGGACCTGGCACTTGGCCGTGTTGAAGTTCATACCATTAATGTTGGCTCAATGATCCAATCTATCAAAATCTCTCTGTAGAGCTTCCTTATCCTCATGTGAATCAACACTCCTGCTTAACTTGGTGTCATCTGTGAACTTGCTGATGATACACCCTATGTCCTTATCAAGATCATCAATAAAGATGTTAAACAGAAATGGTCCCAACACTGAGCCCTGCGGAACACCACTTGTGACTGGCCGCCAGTTGGATTTAAATCCATTGAGCATGGATTTAATATCCTCCATTAGCTTATCATTAAACTGCAACTGTGGTAGGTGGGGCCAGGCGGACATTTTCTATCATCTACTCAATCTTCAGCGTAGTTCGAGAGCACACCAAAGAGCTGAATCACAAAAACACCCAGGAGTGTTTGCAAAACTCTTTGCCTCTGGGGAGCGTCCACTGGGGAGTGTCCAGACTTCCCAGGCCACCTGCCTCTTTTCCAGGTGTACCCCACCAGTTGTTCTGCGTGTTTGTCAGACTCTTCTCCCTTCATGACACAGTTCAGCCAACACCCATTATATCTGCATGATACTCTCACCATATAATGCCACGAGGAGTGGAGACTATCCCCACAAATATGTTTAAAAGAGTTTATACCGCTTAATTCTTTTACATGGATGCAAGTAGCATCACGGTAAGTGATCTCTGCATCAAAGTCCATTCTCCTGACAAAGTATCAGCATCTGGTTCCATATCCCCAGTTGGAGCTTTGCTGCTGCTTGATTCAGAATTTTCTATTTGTTCCCCAATGCCATCCATCAACTCATGAGTTTGAAATTTTCTGCCGTAGCCTGAGTAAAGTAGTGGGTTTTGTTCTCCTCAGCTCCTTGGAAAAGGTCTGGTTCCTGAACTGATGGTTATTACCAGCACAAGCCTTGGAGTCGTGGAGTGTTTTCCACGTTGTGCTGTCTACTTAACACTCCCATCCTTCTTTTTTATTCCTTTTGTAAAACAGACACAATGGGTAGTGCTGGCCCCCTTTGCAGTCAGTCAAACCACCACCCCATGCCTTAGCACAGATGTCACACCTGTTACATACTGCTTTACAGACTGATGGCAAGGTATCCTCAGCCCAAAATGAGTCATCAAACAAGTCCGCTCTCTCCAACCAGACAGTTTCATGCCTTGTCCATGTGAGCCAGCTCTTGACAATCCCAGCACTTGGGGCTGGTTTTCCTTTCCCTTTGTCATCAGAGATACAAGGGGGATCTAAGCTTCTTGAAGTGCGAGACACAGAGCAAGCAGGACACACAACTTTATGACACCAGGCTTTGCTACTTCCGCTTCTCAGGGAGAAAAATCCATTTCTGGTGCAGCACGTGGTCTGTCAAACACCTTAGCAGCAGGTTCCCCTTCAGTGCCTGGAGCTCAGACCCCCATTCTGAGCATGTGGAGCTGTCCCTTTCTTTGAAAACCCATGGTAAATGCAACACCAGCAGCAGCACAAAGAGGTTCGGGGGTGAAATCAGCATTGCTGACGTTCGTGGAGACAACCAACCCAGGTTGGCTGCTGCAGTTCTCATGGGCTGTTAGCATTTACCAAACAACCCAACGCTACGGTGTCAGCCAGCCACCACTTGCAGACTGGATCACAGGCGCATCCATTGACTGTAGGAATAGATGTTACACCTGTGAGGTGGAAATGTGGTATTATAGCCATAAAGATAACAACATTGCTCCTAAGTGGACAAATTTAGTGCAGTGTCTATTACTGTTAAATGGCAAAATTACAGTTGTAACAATATGGAGATGTAAATGTAATTGTGTATAACATTGTGTAATCATTAAAATCCATATAAATTTTGCGCACTCAAATTAAACACAAGCAACTACTGCTTGACACCTGAAACATTAGCATAATACTCATGCCATATGGTTGGCATTTTCTGTTTCTTATATCCGTCGCTCTTCATTCTTGTCAGCTGCTCATGAGAACTTGCCAAATAATATCTGCACCATTGCCAAAAATGTCTAACAGCTGGTGTGGTACTGGTTAAACATTCCGTAATGTTTCAAACTTTACTGCTCCCATCTATGCCTTAGAAAGCTGGTTCTTGGAGCAGATGTTTAGCTTTGCTTTTAAATTAACTTCAGTCTGCTTTTGTGTCCGTGGTGTGTTTTTACGCTCCATCATGCTGCTGCCTTCTGTGAGATAGACGACCTCGACAGAATCCTGCCTTTGACAGCCTTAAAACACATAAGCTGGCACGATAAACTCCATGTTAAATATGCACTCTGCTGTCTGCTTCTGATGCGGGCTTGGGGGCTGGATTTGAGCTGCAAACTTACAGAGATCAGTTCAGCTGAGCCTGTGATAGCTTCGATTTCCCCATGTCTGTGTGATCCTGCTGTGTTGGGACATGCATCTGCTCAATGCCCTTGGTGCCACTGGCCACCAGAGCCCATCTGTGGTTTGGAAATCAGCATAGACTGACCTAAATGCCCAAATGAGTCTCTGGAGGGACCCAAATCATAATGTGGTCTTAAGACTGCATGGGCATGTTTTAGAGCTCTGTCCTGCCCTGGGCTGGGCAGAGGGCACCTGATCTAGTGGGAGGTGTCCCTTACCATGACAGGCAGGTTGGAACCTGATGATCTTTAAGGTCCTTTCCAATCCAAACCATTCTATGATGCTATGATCAGGGTCACCCAGGCACACAGCTGTAGTGCAGCCCAGGGCCCTAAACTCGCCTTCAGCTTGCAGGGTTTGAGGCCACTGGCGAAGGATTAGGAGCGGGAGACGCATTTCTAACTCTGTAAATACCCTTTAAAACAGTGCTAATGACTAAACTGGGAATTCTTTAATATCTTCTGTATGGAAATCAGTGTGAACTCTGAACGTGCTGAAATCTATGTAGTTGGATGATTTACATATTGAGATTTATGATGAGCCAGGAACATGAACATCGATGAATTAAACAAACATCTAATTTCATAAACAATCTGATTTTATGGGTAGCACATGCAGTTCCCTTGGGGCTGTGAGTTGAGAAGGATGATTTACGCCTTTGGTAAAGAAGACTCCATGCTTTCTCATTTTGCAGTTATTTTCATAGAAACAAGGAATTATCTTACCTTTTGCTCCTTCAGGTTCACTTCCAAATGAAGTCGCTACCCAGTTAGAGCAGTAGGTTGAATTTTGAGTCCTTAGACATTGAGATAGAGGGCACTTACTGAGAAGATGCTAAGACATCCTTCTGTCCCCAGATGACTACGTAGGGACAAGAATGGGGAAAGAAGAGTCCTGAAGAGAGGAGACCTCTGCCCCTTCAGAAGTGGGCTGTTCCATCCTGCTAGGCTGCTTTTAGGGCATATAGACAATGACCTAGTACGTGCTCTTTTTACACAGAGGCATTTTAAGTTGTGACACCTTTTGGCATAGGATACCTTTCTGAAGCACAACTCGCCTGTTCCAGCTGCCATACAGGCACACAGCAAAAAGGTGATGGCTACCTGACTAACTTTCCCATCCTACAGGAGGCCAGAAACAGAGGTATGGAGAGGCAAAGAGTGCAGTTAAATATATGGCTTTATGCTATAGGCAGCGGTCTGTGTGCTTATTTTTGCCACATGGGATGCATAAATGTTGGATATTCAGGTAGTGGCTTGTGGCTCTCATTTTCCTCTGCACAAGCAGACTTACTCAGATGGAAGAAGTGGAGGCAGAAGAGTCATGGGCTGCATATATCACAAAATAGATTTGCACAGTTTTTATTCTTTGCAGACATTTCCGCCCCTCTACTGCATCCCTGGAAATTATCCATCTTGGATAATGGATGGAATTAGATTAGAAACAAGACAAGATGCAATTACTCATGGAGGACGAATTGGATAAACTGGTAAAATGGGGCCTGCAGCTGGGGCTGTCAGCATCTGGTTTGTGTGCACACAGAGGAGTCGCAGAGGATTTTATCCTTGGCATTAGCTGTAATAGGATAAACATATTTTCTGTTTATTGTAATATAGTCTTTATAAATCATTACCGAACCATTACCTATCACATAATGGCTGGTATCACTTACTCCAGTAAGGTGCTATCCTCACAAAGTCCCTAAATTGAAAAAAAAAAGAGCAATTAAAATGAAAATAAGGTTTATTTTTGATGAGGAATGAAGAAACTACCTTAGAGCCAGAGAACTGCACCAGGATGCTCATAATGACTCTTCAGTGCCGTGGGATCCAGGGCAGAAGCAAATGTCAGCCCACTCAGTCCTCAGTCCAGTCTCAGTTCTTTTCCTAAGGAAGTCCTTAAATTTTTCCCTCACCACCAGGGTTTGCAATTCATTCCTGAAGTATAGAAGCAAATGAAACAATCTTAATTTTTTTAGGTGCTTGGTACATCCTTCTAAATTATTTTTTATTTCTTTAGGCATTTGGGCACTGTTGAAAGCCAGACCATCAGGTTAGTTTAAGGCCATGCAAAAGGTATGACAGAGCAGAGAGCACAGGTGCTGCTGGGGAGGGGAGGGTGTTGCACTGCTTTTCCTCTCACACGTGTTTACTTGTGAATTTGCTCATTGACAAAACAGCGAGGTTTTGAATTCAGAGGTAAGGAGGGAAAGTGGGAAACTTCTGCTAATTCAGAAGCTTCAGGCCTGATTTTTTTTTATCTGTAGAATCCTTGGACCATTTTGCTGTAAATATTTCATTTTACACACACTAAAAAATGCTACTACATCCCCGAAACCGACAACGTTGATTATCAAACTAAAATGTTCTGCTGCAAAAAGACAGCTAAAAGAATGATATAAGTAGATGCTCCTGGAGGCAAAACATGTAGCACAGTGCAGCTCATTACTTAGTAATGTAGTGCACATACATGTGATTGTAATCCATCATTTTTACCACCACCTTGAACAGGATTATAGCCAACGTGTAGGGTCATACGGGCACCTGCGATCCAAGACACACAGGGTTCCTTTCAGCTCAGGCCATCGCAAATCTGTCATTTGTGGTGTTCCCTTTATATTCTTTGTTTTATGAATGTGAATTATTTGATGGAAATTGTTTCAGTGCAAAGGTAACCAGGTGATGCTTTTGACTAAGTGCCAGCCAGCAGGTCAGGAAATCAGTTTTGCACTTCTTGCTGTTGATAGGTTTAGCAATGGGACTTTTTTTTTTTTTTAATGCCTTTTTTATGTCTCTGTATTGATATAAGATATATTAACATGAAGTTTCCAAACACAACCCCTGCCCTGTATATTCTGTGTACATATACTTAAAGATTTGAGTTGTCTCATTCATTTCAGCAGGCTAATCAGGTGTGTATATTACTTATAGGGTCAGGGTTTAATTCCTAACAAGACTACAAAAGAAAGACAATGGTGGTCATGACATGAAGTTGTTAAACATTTCTTCTTTTATGTGCTGCTTTTATGTGCTGCTCACTGTCTGCATGGGACTGAGGGGCTGCCCCATAGGTCTGATATATGATGTCACATGATATTCAGCATGGAAAGCGCTCATGTATGCATAAAGTCAATACAGTTTTTAAAGTGAAAGATAGATAAATGGAAAAAATAAATTTAAAAAAACCTGATTTTTCTTCTGATTCTATTCCTTTCTCCCTCTGTTAGGTTGCTATAGCATGTCAATGCCTTCTGCTGACATGGAAATCAGCAGTAGCCAAGTCCTTCATGCACTGTAGAGGGGGCACTGTGCTCTGCTTTTTGAAATCAACCTTTTTTTTCTTATTGGGAGTATTTCTAAAGCCAGATTTAGAGAGGATGAAAGGCTGAAATACTTGTCTATATTGAGCATCATTTTTGTAACGGACTTTATCAAAGATTTAGTAGACTTCTAAATCTTTAATTTCTCAGAACTCCTCTGGAGGCTAGTATGCTTCCCACAGCTTCATAATGTCAGTAGCAATGACTTAAAAGAAAATCAGTCAAACCAATGAAGATAGCTCACAGTCCAAAATAAACATTTTTTTTCTTTGCCCGTACTTCTCTAGGAAACATTTTGCAGAATTTTAGCACAGAAAAAACCTGTTGTCTATTTAAATTTCTTAAGTAACTTTTAAGGGTTTCACTTGGCTGACACTTCTTGGCCTTGCATTAATCTTGGGATTGTTTCACAAGAGACCCAGGGAACACCCACTGATAACAATGTCAAACATTCAATGTATTTACTGAACGTTTCCACTTGCTTGATCATTAAGGCATGCTTTGAGTATGAGGTCACCGATGTTGTGTAAGTGTAGAATTTATGGGGTGATTTGAACTATGGGGGAGTCCTGACATGTTTTTGGCAAATACCGTCAGATACCGTGGGCTGATGCCACTCAGAATTGTAGCTCTGGGATATAATCAGGTTCAAGCATGAACGTATTGCATTAGAATTCAAATCCTCTGATTACAGCGAAGATGGGAAAAAGGTTATTTAAACAGGCCATACATACACTGTAGGAGTCTTTTAACAGAACACATTTTCTCGGCTGCTAAAACATGATTTAAACATTAAGTCTTTTAACAAACAAAAATGAAACGTAGTTTTAGAAAATGAGAGGAGAAAGCTCTACATCATTCTGCTCTGCTTTAGAGTCCTGCATTTCAGTTGGAGGGAGCAGTGAAGGTCTCAGTTAAGAAGCTCCACCAGCAGTGTGGGCTGTAACCAAGTCTGGGCTTCCCCAATTGTATTCCTGGATTTGACACCAACTTGACAGATAGCCTTGCAGAGCCTTTTCAAGGCCTGCTGAAAATACATTCAAATCACAAAAAAATCTTCAATTGGATTTTAGCACCTTTTAGATATAGTGGCAATGACTTTGGCTGCCTTCATTTGCCGATTCTCTGCTTGTACTCTTGTGAGAATAAACTAAGACTTGGAGTCCTTGAAGGAAACAAATGGGAACAGGATCTGGATCCACAGAATCACTGACTTATCACATGTCTGCTGCCTGGCTTTGAGTTTTCTGACTCCGTATTTTTCCCTCCTGCCTCTTGTTTTGCATGTTTGAATTGCAAGCTCCTTCAGGCAAGGTCCATTTCTCACAGGAGATTTGTAGAGTCTGTTGTCTGTGGTCGTGCTGCGAGACAAATCAGCGATGGCTGCCTCTCATGCGGGAGGGTTCAGCAGTTCTCTCCCACTCTGTCTGAAACAAGTAAATACAGCCAGTTTTGGTATTGTGCACCAATTGGTATTGCAAAGGATTTTAATCCTTTGCAAAGCTATTAGCCCTTTGACATTAGTCCCACTAATTGGACTTTGTTTCATTACCTAAACTTTTTTTCCCTTAACATTGTAAAAGTCATGTTGTTAGCTGGTTGCCAAGTACAAGAGACCACAAGTAAATTAACAGTATTTCAGTGTGGGTTCAGGAAGGAAATACTCTCCTGGTATTGACTTACACTGTAGTTCTTCATCCCACCTATAATATAAAGGAAGGAGATAGAAGAGAAACAACGTAAAGTAGAATGCAAGGTAAAAGGAAGAAACAATTCTAGAAGTTTGGGTATATACTTGTCAGATAAAGGCTCAACAAGACTGGCTGATCCCTGGCCAGGGACTTTTATAAAGGGGGCATGATAAATACACAAAATATTAGATTTGACACACATTTTATAGGGATCTCTAGCAAAATATACACTGGAGGATTTTAACAAACAGTCCTGCACTTGATACATAACATTCACAGAGCTCCACAGTTTTGGGGAATGTGCTGTCTAGCCCTAGGAGTCCATCTCTTACAGGAAAGGCTTTTGAATAGCGTGTCTCAGGACTGACCCTGAAAGATTTTCAGTACTGCTTTTTAAAAATATCTTGGTTTTATTACACCCGTTTACATGGGATAAGTGTGCGAATACTATGATCTATTTCCTACCCTTATTTTATTTAACATTGCATATACCTATTGGGATTAGGGATATCCTATGATAGAGAAAGGACATCACCATTTTCTGTGAAAAACAGAGTGTACAGTCTTCTGACAAATAGCACAAAAATTGCTTCGCTTTTTAGGCAGACATTGCTCTCTAGATACTTGAAAGACTTAGATATTAAAGAAATGGGTGTATTAGTGTAGTGAAGCTGACATTATCAGGTGTTGTATATGAGAAATGTCATTTACAAGTTGTCACACAGCTATTATTAAGAGACTATTCAGCAGAACACAGTACATCATAGTGACTGACAGTGTGCTCGCTGCAATCACTGAACAACCAGACATAGTTAAACAGAACATTTCCTTGGCTTTCAGGACAAATTACACTTATGGTTTATTTATGTGATGTATTCAATGCATTTAGATGTTCCCCCATCACTGTGCCTGCCAGGTGGGTCAGACAGCAGTCCAGCCTCCTGCAGCTGGCCAAGCCAGCCGGGAAACTGAGCCCTCCACGCATCCCATGGGACTCCAGCTCTGGTTCCCCCTCATTCCCCTACCAGCAGTTGTGGAGGACCGGGTCTGGAGCTTGAGGCAGTCGCCTGGCCCTGGCTCTAAGCAGGATGGGAATCCAGCAGCTTCCAGAGATGCTCCTCCCTCCCTGTTTCCCCCCAGGCCTCCAGGGCAGGGACTCTTGCTGTTCTTCCTTGAAGTATCTTATGCACACTCAGATATCTCCCTCCAGCTACACACCATGTAGGGCAAATTGCAATTACTCCATGGGCTTCCCAACATCCATAACTATTTACACTAGGTATTAAAATGCAGACAGAGAAATGAAAGTCAGACCTTGATTTAGGATTTGAACAGACGCAGCTTGAATCCCAGAGAATGTCTTTAGCTCACATACTGCATTCAGACTGTTAAGCCTTGATCCTCTAATCTCTCCACTGGTTGAACTCCCATTGACTTTAACCTGCCCAGCCATATCTTTTAAAGCCAGCCTCCCCCAATTATTGCACCACGTGCAGCCCCACTGGACCTCTAAATCTTTCAAGAGGTTTGTAATTTGGTGCATTCCCTAAGGAAGCTTTGGAAGGGGTCCAGGGAACAAGGCTAATTTAGGAGACGGGAGAATACATCTTCTGAAGAAATGGCTCTAAGACCTTGACATGTTGGGCCGTGAAAAAAGGAGCAGGTGAGATAGGATTTAATTACAGTGTACAAGTACCTAAGGGGTGAACACAGAACTAGCTCTGAATCTAGAGCAAAAAGGTAAAATATGAGGTCATGAGCTGAAAGTGAAATGCATTTCTCTCAGCAGAAGTCAACTCTGTATACCTGGCAAACAAAGTAGTGGAAACTGGTATTTGATGCAATAAGCTATTTATAACTGTTGTGCTGTGATCAGGATGCCCAGCTGATGGTCCTCATTAGTCACAAATGTCTCTTTTTCTGTATTATTTGGTATTTCTACTGTGCAGTTTTGGGGGTGGGGGAGTAGGTGTGTGTCCTCAAAGCCAAGCTTCTGGGCATTAAAAATAGAGATAATATTTAAAGGCTAACAGTAAGAAATAAGTAACTATTTTTTTTTCATTAAATGCATTAAAGGTTTATATGCGTAGTATTGGAGGTCTTGCAAAATGGCATGGCTCCCTTTATGGTCTGCAGAAGAACATACTGCACAATTCTGATGAACTTCTGGCAGGTGAAAAGTAAGGTTTCTATGACATCAAAACCAGTAATATGGTACTGGAATAAATGTCATTCCACCTCATTCACCTGTTTCATGTTTTTGTAGTAGGGGGAAGTGAAAGATCTAATTTTCAAGCTGAGTATAGTAGGTGAAGCATGAACTTAGGCTCCCTTAAAAGTAAAATGTGTCTCTCCACTAATTTACAATGTGGGTTTAATACTTTGAATCCATTTGTGCAGGAGGTGGCCCAGTTTCAGCTGGTGCTTCTGACTCTGAAAAATGACAGAACAGGTGGAGGCAACTGGGGCAGTGGTCTTTCCCTTTGCAAGCTGAGTAGCTTTGTTTTCACCTGTTTCCAGTCACTTAATCATCTACTAATGAAAAACCTGCTCAGAAAATAGGTTAATGTGAGATGTAAGTTGGACTTACAGGGCATCAATAAGCACGTTATTATTTTAGACAGTCTACATTCATGCTGCATGTTTCCTAAACAGTGTTCAGAGTTATTTACTCCACCAGAAGGGCAAGAAAATCATGAGTGAGGCAGCAGCTCTTTCTGCCAAGATTTCTGTGTATGCTCTGCACATTTTTATTTTTTTTTAATGGGAAGGGTGGGTGTCAAGAGGATGGGGCCAGAGTCTTTTCAGTGGTGCCCAATGACAGGACAAGGGGCAACAGGCACAAAATGCAACACAGGAAATTCCATCTCAACAAGAGGAAAAGCTTCTTTACTTTGAGGGTGACAGCATTGGAACAGGCTGCCCAAAGAGGTTGTGGAGTCTCCTTCACTGGAGGTATTCACATCCCTCCTGATGCATTCCTGTCCAACCTGCTTTAGGTCAACTGGCTTTGGCAGGGGGGTTGGACTAGATAATCTCCAGAGGTCCAATCCAATCCTAACTATTCTGTGATTCTGTGAAACTTCTTATTAATGAGTTAGATAGACTAATCCCAAGTCTATAGCACCTGTAGATTAATTGGGAATGTGTCATGCCTGGAACTGCTACGTACTTCAAAGGTCTCTGCTGAAGTGACAAGACTTTGCTTCCCGTAGCACATCAGAACACTGTGCTGGTACCCTCTAGCAATGGAGATGCTCGTAGCTAAACCAAACTCTCCGAGAAGACAGCTTTGGGTGTCTCCTAGAAGAACATATGGGTTTTGGCTTGGATAGTCCTGTTAAGATTCAACCAGAGAGCAAAGATAACCTATGCTTTGTTATCCTATGCTCCTTCTGCTGTCCTTGGAGAGTAACAGACTCTTCTTACATGCAGTTCATTTTAAGAAAAATATTGAAAACTGGTCACGCAGACTGTGCCTAATGGGCCCTGTTCCTAAACTCGGATTACGAAGTAAATCTTGGGTGACTGATTGGGCTTCTGGGTTCTTTTCACAAGTTATGGTTGCAATTTTTATGAAAGATTTATCCCAGTTGCCAGAACTATACCCACACAAACTCAACAGTTTTATCTACTCCAGGGCTTTCCTTGCCACTTCTATCCCAAGACAGTTTCAGTAAATAAAACTGTCTTCTATTAGCTTCAGTTTTTTTCATCTATATATCTTCAGATCAGTACCTATGACAGAGATAATGATCTTTAAAATAAAGTTAATAATCCTTCTCAATCAATTTTGCCAATTTATGTGACTTCTCTAGAGCAGAGACAATTTCTCTAGGGTTTTGACTGCTGCATAGCAGAAATCATAGTTTATATCCTGCAGGAATTTTTAGCATTTTAAAATACATTTCACTGCAGCTCAGGATGGAAACAGCTCTGCAAATTTGTTCAAAACAGGGATCCTGAAAGAATTTATATGAAAAACTATTTTTTTCCATAGTTTCAAAATATTTTATGTTATTTCAGAAAAGTCATTTTATTAATCCTTGTAAAATGCTTCCCAAATTAATTCAGAAATAAAAGAAGAACTAGAGTATTTGACATATTATGATGTCATACTACAGCATTTCAGAGTAGTGGTACACAAGCGTAAACTTTCTTTTAACACTTCTACATTTCTCCTGCTTCAAAATAGGTGATTTTTTATTTTTCTTTTGGTGGGAAGTCATTTTGCACACAGTTTAATGAAAAGAACCATTTTTTAAACAAAATGTCTTTAAGGAGCTTTAGTTTTTCTTCCATCTCATCTCCTTGCTGACTCTTCTACCTATGCAAAAAAACCTAACACTTTTAATTTTGTTTTGCAGCTCACATTGATTAATTGCCTGGGTGTTCTATTCAATAAAATTAATAATGCAGCAATGACATCTTTTACAAAAAGTTCAGAGTACTTCCTTGGATTGGTTTATTAGATGATATATCTATATGTTCTTGTTATATTAATCAGCTTTAGCAAAATACACTAGATGACACAGCCATAAACGTGCCAAACCAAGACTGTGTGAGCTTCAAAAAACACACCTCAGCAATCTGGTTTGCTCTGATTCAGCCAGTCACTGGGAGCAAACCACCAACTGTGTTTGATCCTGTGGTGCTGTTGTTCTTGCTCTTTGGTGTGGTATCATCTGAAGAACTGTCTTTAATAACTACATGAAATTAGAACAGAGTAGCTAATGGAGGAGAATCACATCTCTGACCAAGGCATTTTTGCATGGAAGAAATTCCAGATTCAACTATCACAGCAAACAGTTCCCTTTGCTTGTATAGCTTATTCCACTCAGGAAATTGCTTTATATTATGCTAGGTAAATAGGTTTGTTAAGGAGTTATTTTCCCAAACAAGTTGCATCTCTGGAGAGCAGTTTTCCAGGATTTTTATTTTTTTTAAGAGTAAATGTGGTGACAGACTGAGAATTACTTCATAAAATGCTCTGCAGGTAAAAATCAATCTTTTTTCTAGTAACACATTACTTAAGATGAAGGGTAAAATACAGATGGTTTTGTCTTTAAATTTGATGTAAATTTTAATTCCAGAAGTTCTAAGGTGCAAAATGTTCTAAAAATTATATACACATCTTGCTTCTCTTGTTTCCTACATGCTTTCCCCCCATAATTGTGATAGATATTTTATTTTATTTTTTACTACTTTATGGAATCTTGGAAAAGAGGCACAAACATGGAAAATGGTCTTGAGTAGATGGAATTATTGTAATTTGAGTGAATGGGTTCTAATTAATTTCTGGCTGAGAATAAATGGTTCATTAATCTTCAGAATAAATTGAAAATCCACTTAGAATATAAACATACAACAGAAAACACAAAACAGAACCCCCCTAAAAAATGTGGGGGTGCATTGACCTATCAACGCTTTAAAAATGATTACTTTAGATGGCTGAAATATTTTGGATGAGTGAAACAATTCAAACCTCCCCAGAGTCAAACTTCTATATATAAAGCTGAAAACCAGCACCTCGCTCAGTGGTCTTCCAAGAAGACCACTGAAAATATGTTCCCTTATATTTTTTAATTATCCTTTCCGTCTTGAATCTACCTTATTCTAATTTAGGGTGGACAAAACCCCCACAACATCCTAATGTCTTTTTAGAACTGAGGCACAATTCAGAAAGGCTTTTATGCTTTTTAAAAATGTTTTTTAATGCTGTTTTTAAATGATCCCTGATGTGACTGTAAAATTAGCAATCTGTGATGCATCCGTATTTCTACAGCCTTCAAACAGCTTCATGTGCCTCTGGGGGCTGACTGGCCAATATTTGTGTTTATATATGCTCCTCACGATCTAGCGTGTGTAGGTTGTTTGTGCTTTCCATAGTTATTTGTGTTCTGTCATGTTCAGAGGTATAAGCTGTGAGTTCCTTGAGCAGGGACTCATTCCTGTGAATTTACTGCACCTCGCACAGTAAAGAAGTGATTCTTTATATGGCTCCCTGGCCCTACCACAATATAAATAACATTTTTTTATATTGGCACAACTCCTTTGAGTCAAAGGAGGAGTCACAGAAGGAGGCAGTGAAGAAGCAAGATTTCATCACTTTAAAATCATGGTTTTGAAGCCTGTCTTTCTGTGGGATGCTATCCACAGAAAGCAAGAATTATGTTTTGAGAATTCTAGTGATATTTTTAATCTCCGTCAACCTACTATTAAACACATTCTGGATCTTGTAAGGTATTGACATAGTGGCAAAAAAAATCCTGCCTTAGGCCACATTTTCTAAACCACAGATTCAACTGTAGATATGATGCTTTTAGTAAATTGACAGAGGGAGCTGTAAGAGTGGTTTAGATGATTCATATTATTCCTCTGGGCAGAGTCCCAGCTCAGAGTTCTCTGAGTCAGCTTTGGTGTTTCCTTATCAGGAGGCAGAGCTCTGTTAGAAAACAGCATTTTGGGGCTAAAGCAACTCTTTTGTTGTAATAGTCCTCCAGCTTTGACAAATGCCCCCTTTAACAGGGGAGCTCCCTGTGCATGCCAGCTAAACCCAAACTGCTGCCTGTGAATCGTCTTTGCATCATATCTCCATTTCAGAATTTTTGCTTTAAGATGACTTTTTACTTTTCCATTTTTATCTCACTGCATTTTAGCCGTTAGTACCGAAATTCAGTGATTTAACTAGGTTGTGGAGGAGGTATAGCTGCCAGTACTGTCTTGATCTTTTTCTGCAGTTTCTTCCTTGCTAGATGCAGTATCTTTTTATTGTGCTTATATCCACACTGATAAAACTCAGCTGCTACATATCCTCCCAGGTTTACCAGTGCTGCCCATGTGTTGGCTTTTGTTGTGGTTTTAAAGTTTAAAGTCTAAAAAAGGAGCTGCTGGCTTGCGTGGTATAGAAACTCAGGCCTGGTTAGCAAAGAAACTGAAGGCCAGCAGCAACCAGTGCTTCATCCAGCTTTCAGTCCTGTAAAAGCCTGGGAGCTTGGGGTGTTGCGATCCTCTCCACACCCTCCTGACCCATCCCATGGCAAGACCCTCGTGGTGACCTGTGCTTAGCACCCCAGGCTTTAAAGCAGGACTTATTCCTGGGAACAGGTTTTCTGCTTAATGGCATGCATGGTAGATGGATCTATTAACCCATAAGAGATGTTGCTCTAATGGCAACAGCACAGGATGCTTCTTACTGATTGTCCAGGAGTTTGAACTTGCTTTCTAGACTCTCAACCTGAAACATTGCTCCTGCTTTCCAGGGAAGTCCATCTAAGCCACCAGGCTGTAATATTATCTGGCATGGCACAGTTCTGCCAGCACCAAACCCCCTGCTGAAAGAGACGTTGATTTACAGGGCAAAAATGAACAAGCGAGATGTCACTGGGGCCTTTGGCCTGTTGTGAGAGGAGCTTCCCTGGGAAGAGAGAGTCATAGGCCCTGCTCCTTGCTTCCACTTATTTAGTTTTTGCAGTTTATTTGTGAGAATGAGACTCAAAGTCTTTCTAAGATGGGCTGAGTTATGGCTCCACATGTAACTACAGAGTATGAGCTCACCCCTTCTCTGACCAGTGCCAGTAATGTGTCACATCACTCAAAGTAACATATAGCTCAAAAATACCATCCTTCACCCAAAATCTAAAGTATTTCTGGCTCTCTGGGAAAGCAAGCCTTCATTTCAGAACCCTCCCAGAT
Source organism: Scolopax mira (assembly GCA_004320125.1). Lineage (NCBI taxonomy): Eukaryota > Metazoa > Chordata > Aves > Charadriiformes > Scolopacidae > Scolopax > Scolopax mira. Next base: position 117,389 of record BJBW01006025.1, on the reverse strand, counting down.
CCCTCCCTCACTATACAAGACAATTCTACTCCTCAGGTCTCTTCCTTTAATCTTTATCCTCACATTACAAGTCCAGATAGAGGCACAAAAGGCCTAATACCAGATGCCTTGTTCATGTACAATAAGCTTACAAATGCACACTGGAGGCAGGAGGCACCACCGGAGTCAGACAACTCAGCTTGCCAAAAGGAGAGCTGCCTGGGCTTGCCAGAAGGCAGAGCAGCCCCGGCTGCCTCCTCCCTGCCTGCAGGCTGCCCCGAGAGAGGGAGGTCATGGACCACGCAGCGGGGCAATCCTCTCCTGCCTGCCCCTCTGAGGCTAAGAGGACCATCGTGATCCTGCTTGCAAGGCATCATTCACTGCAGAGCATCCATCAAGAGAAAGGGAGCATCAGGAGTGCCACGGTGTTTGGCACAGGTAGGACAAACGGGCATGCAGGAAACCTGAAGGGGGAAATAAGTGGGAACGGGGTGCTAAGAACTGGCAGAGCAGCCTCGGGCAGAGGACAAGCCTTGGGCAGATGGAGCCAAAAAACTCAATTTTATTGAGGGTGAGTTGAGAAGAGCTTGGAATTAGTTCTTTTTTGTGTTTCAACCTCTCTCTCTCTTTTATTTTGACTTCCTGAATTTTCATACACCTGTAGCAGTCAGGCACACGGTCACCTCCCTTGCTGCCATAACCCTTTCTGCCATTCACCTTTATGGCCTTTACACTTCCTTTGAGCAGAGACCATTATTGCTAACTGTTAGAAAAAGGTAGAGTAGAAAAGTATAGCTTAATAATGGTGATCATACAGGAAAAAGCTTTCCAGAGGCTGCAAATGACTGATGGAAAAGTTACACAAATCTGTGGCTTAGTATTTTCTACTAGCTTATGAAACAGAAGGTTTTGGTAAGCTGACTGGTGTATTACTGAATAATGGCTCCAAATAGTCCTTTTAAAAGTGTCTTTTTATTCTCAAGATGTGAAATTACTTTGATAGCAGGAAGACGGTTGCAAGTCCCACTTCAGTTAACTTTGCTGGGTACTGAGCTGTGATACCTTCAGCCCAGTAATATTTATAGATCTCAGTCCCTTCCAGTATTCAGTACATGCCTACCTGTAATGTTTACAAAGCTCTAGCTCATAGAAAAACAACATTGCAAGAGAGGGAAAGCTAATGTTTAGCAAATATCAGAAGAAATGACAGCATAACTTAAGCTCTGAAACCAGTTCATTTCAATGTAGCAGGCTATTTGAACTTACTCTGCAAGATCAATATTTTTAGATTTGCTGAATTTCTAGAGGCAACATTTTCAATTTGAAAGGTTTTTAGCCTGGGTGAGAGGGTGAAGATTGTTGAGGCAAATGCATAGGAGCCAAAGAAGCACGGCTTCAAAACCAGCACGTTGGAAAATCTCCAGTTGTTTTAACTCCAAAGAACGCTCAGTTTTACAGAACTCCTATAATACAATGTCCATGTTTCATCCATAATTCGACTTCTGAAGGTGTTTGTCTTCTCTCCCTGAATCACTAGTGATCAGTTTATCTCTGCTGTCCCAGCCAGATCCCCAGGCAGAGGCACTTCTGTCTGTGAGGTGCCCCTGCAAAGGATTTCTAAGCTCCTCTGCACTTCTGCAGGGAGTGATTTGTCATATATCTTTTGGGAGAGGAAAAGAACTGAATGCACTTAATTCAGCCTCAGCCACCGTTCCTGGTTAAATGTAGAAGTACCTTGTGCATAGAAATTCCTGAGGGTCTTACTAGCTGTTACAGAGTAAGAGGCATTGCTGAATTTGTAACAACAGTGCAAATATGTGACTGCTTATCCTCAGTTGTCTTACTTCTGTGAGCATAAACTCCTCAAGTATGCGCTAATGGAGCACGCCCCATACGGAAGATGCTGCACAAAATAAAGCTAAAAAGTCTTCTAGAAGCAAATGGAAAAGGAGAATTTAGAAAATCTTGGAATTGGCATAATTTCATTTCTTTAATTACCTGGTCAAGTACCCATCAGAGTAAACAGAAATCTTGACACACAAATGTTAATTCAAGCTAAGGTGGTGTTTGATAAGTAACAGTATATAACTAGTTGCCACTGCCAACTATGAACAAAGTACACACATTTGAGGGAACCTTCCCAGTTGTCTTTTCAATACTGGTTACCCTGTAAAATACAACTTACTCAGTGTGGTGACCATTTCTACAGTGGCATTGAAACTCTCTTTGAAGTATTGCTGCCATATGCAGTGTTTGACTGACACCGCCACATATAAACTCTCCCAAAGCAAATCCTGGAAGTTAGTAGGCCAGTGTGTTATCTTAATTGCGTAAGTGGAAGTTCACAACTAGAAAATTTATTGTGGGCACCCAGAACACGGACACTATCTTCAGCCTGGAGGTTGGTTGGTGTAGATCAACAGTGGACACTGCTGTTTTCCCTGTGTTTCTGTGTGGAAGGTGCTGAAGGAACTTTGTGTCAGTAAAGCTGTAGCAGGTAAACTCACTGGCACTCCACAGCTTGCCTTTGAGAAAAGGAAACACAGCAATATCTCAGGTAGAATCTCATAAATACCTTCTACTTGTCTGTACCCTCACTGGTATGGTGTTTGTTTAGGATACTTTCAAATATCTTTGGAATTGTTTATGTAAGTTAATATTTCTTTACTTAACTGAAGGTTACGTATGACAAGAATTCACTAAAAATGTGATGCCGCCAGGTAGGTACTCTATTGAAATTAAAGGGAAACATAGCCTCTTGCACAATTACACAAGTACATATAACTGACTCACACAGAAGCATGCTAAAACAACAGTAATTACTTATCACAGCACATAGTCGAAAATTATCATGTCTTGTTTCACCGTTGCCCTTCCTGCATTGACACCTATTGGTTACCTCTCTGTAGGGTGGTTCATGTGCAGGATGGAGCAGGAAACCTCAGGCTACAAAACTGTAGGGTCATGTAATTAAAAGCAATATTATAACATACATTTTCAATGGGAAAAAGATGAAGGTGTGATGGCAACTCTCAGTCTTCTATTTGTCAATCCCTCACTGCAATTGGAACTTTTAGAAATCCTGATTCCTGGGACAGCCCTCCCAAAGATTTAAGGGGCTGTTGCCAGTACTGCATTATAATAAACACATGTGGAGCACATCCCAGACTCTCTAATAAACAAGAGTTCTTGTGTGAGCATTTGCGTATGTGCCAATATTCTGTTAGTAAATGGGAATTTAGGTTTTTAGAACATAAAAAAAAAAAGAGAGAGATAGGAAAGGCTAATAAGTATGTTAATTTGTGAATACACGCAGTTTAAGGGAGGTGTTAAAATTTTCTGTTTATCTGAATGCAATCTGACTCTGACCAAGGTAGTCAATTTTCATCTGCTGGCGCAACAGAAATTTTCCGTAAATACAATTCCTCATTTTCCCATTTATTTCTTATCATGCAACCTGTTTCCTGAGCTCAGAGCATGGCTGTTCCAGGGCTTGTTGGAGCCCTGAGCATGTAAGTTTTGGGGAAGTGGTACAGCAGGTTCCTTTGCTTCATTTCCTACATGGGGCTCTATTTTTCCTGAGGAAAGCCTGAGAGTATCTCCATGTTTCACTGCTCTTGGGCATCACCTTGCAAAGCAGGGCAAAAAAAGCAGCATAGTCCTATGGCTAATGATACACATGGCAGTTGTGGCTGCAGGCACTGCCACATGTTCACTCAACTCGTGGTGATGAAAGACGGACAAGACCAATTCCATGTTCTCCCCACCCTCAAAAAGCACAGATGATGTTCATTCGCTGCAGCTGAAAGAAAGAGAGAGGTGGCAGCGAGAAACCTGTCAGCAGTAAGTGCCCTGGTGCAGGTGACATTGCTCCTTTCTTGTCCCTGCCACTCTTCCCAGCGTGGGTGGTTTGAGATTTATGCCTGGCTGAGGTGTACAGGGAAGTCCATATTTCATACATCTGCTTCATCCTGTCATTGCTTTGGCTCAGGGAGCCATGGTTGCATTACTTACAAGTTCCTTACAAGTTTTAAGCTTCTCTTAAGAGAAGCAGGGAGTAAAACAGGTTTTAAAAAAACAAAACAAAAGAAAAAAAAAAACAACCAAAACCAAAACCACAGCCAAAGTGAGGCTGGCGTTTTGAAATCAGAATGTTTGTCATTGCACAAGTGATCCTTTTATAGACGCACATGTCAGAAGTGGCTGATGTTTTTCAAAAGGAGACACCTGTGGCTTTTTGAAGGTCAAGCCCTCTTAAGATATTTTAGCATGAAAATACCAAAAACTTAAACTATATAGAGCATTAGTATAGGAAGGCTCTGAGAGCATAAATGGAGAACATTGGTTCTACCATTTATTTGACCAGAAAGCTAATGAAACAGTCAAATGCACACATATACTTGTTTTTCTGCTTTATAACTAAAAATTACCAATGTGGTGATTAGTCCTCATTGTTAAAAAAGATTCTGTATCTTGCATGACAAATATATGCCAACATTTTAGCCTGGTACGATTTACAGTGACTGAACTTTCTACCCCTGAAAACCTGATTTGCTGACAGACCTTTAACTCATCCTGTGATGGTACAGACATCCTGACCCATGACAGAATCTCTATAAAAGTATGTGTAATATGCACAAACGAGCACACCAGCAATTTTGACGTATGAAGACTGAAACTGAATCTCTGGCACTTATACAAGGCAACTGTTTTTTCTTGGTTTGTTCTTATCTCAAGGGAAAAAAATGTCTAATTTTGCTTCTCTGATATCTGACTTAATGACTCATCTGCAGCACTTTGAAGGAAAGAAAATCTCTTACATTAACACAACATACTTTGTACTTGTAAAAGAGAGGATAAAAGACACCATCTATCTCAGAGGTTAATATATTTGATTAGAGTTTCAGGGGCCCTTACCTAGAGGGAGGAGAGTATTGACCATGTGATTGAATGTTTGTACAACCTGGAAATAACCATTCTGCTTGTTTAAAAGGCTCTATAACCAAATTTGATTCAATACTGTGTTTCCATGGGAAACGGATTAATTGAATTTCATGTTCTGTGTGAGCTTCATCCTGACAGCCAAGGGACAACCCCTTTGGTTAAGATTTCTACTTATCTTTTGTTTTTATTAATTAAAGGTTGGGAAAAAAATAGCTTATGCAGAAAAGGAAAGCTAGAAAAAGTTAAGAAATAAATTTCCCACATTTTTGCTTCATATACCTTTTAGTCTGCATAAAGTGAATGTTTCAGATATTTTTCTCTACTCCAAATTTGTTTCTGGAAAAAAACAAAACCCGGCTCATTCTTTATTTGTGGAATATTCCTCAGATGTAGTAGAACCTTTACAATTTCTAGCAGGGGAATTGCACAGGTTTTCATGATGGGGTGGTTATTTGCTACTTCATTCCACAAAGTCACATGGAAATGCCCAAAGCATTTTTATTCTGCATAGAGGAAAAACAGCACAGGTAGAGAAAATCTGAGGAAGTCTCACAGGAGAAATCTATACTATAAGAAACCAAACTTACGGGGGGTCCAGAGAAGAGCTGCAAAAATGACCTCTGAACCCAGCATAAATTTATTGCAGGTGCCATGTAAAGGTCTCGGAGTTGACTCTTCGGATCAAGGTGCATCACAGCAGTATGCCTCAGATCCTCTGCTTTATGGTGTGTCAGGCTCAGCGTAGTAAGCTTAAAGCTGGTTTAGATATTTGTAGACTACAGTTGTTAGACCATTTAAAATGTTTAGTTGTTTAAGTTTATCCAAAAGGGAGAGCTGTTACTTGGTAAAAAGTCTATAAAACCCCTTCTAGGGGAAAAGATCATCTGATACTATAAGTCTTTCTAATTTAGCAAACAGGAGAAATCTCATTAAGTAGAAATCTGGAATTTAAGAACTGAAATTGGAAAACAGATGAGTGTAACTAATTATTGGATGATCTCAAAAGGAAGGAGAAATTAGCAAAAAGCAGAAAAGCAAACAGGGAATTTGTTCAAAATAGCTATTCAGGCCTCAAATATGCACCTTGGCTTAAGAAACACTTCCTTCTGTACACAAATAAAACTTTGGACACTTCTAAAGTAGCTGTCACTAAAGTATTGCTGCATGTTTTGACTTTGCCTAGTATAACTGGACAAAATCCCCATAATTTTATCCCAGAAAAAGAATTCAAAAGAACTGTGAATTTCTGTCAAATTAATTGAATACTTATTAACCAAAAAATCAAATGGGGAAGCAAGAGATAAAAAGGTTGAAAATACCGAAATTCTCATCTGAACAGTTCATATTTTAACACTTCTTTCTTCTGAAAGCTCTGACAAATGGAGTAGATTTATCAAAAGGAGCAAATATCCCTCAACATAAATGATTTTTTTTCTGGATTAAAAAAAAAAAAATGCATTGGGTTATCCACCAAAAATACATTGGGTTATCCACCAAAAATACATTGGTTTTGAGGGAGGAGTTCTTTTACCAAAAAATACTTCTTGACCAAAAGCGACTGAGCAGAACCCTCCTTGGCCTTATATCACACATACAGATAGGGATCACAGGAGGTTCCTCCAACATAACTTTTGCTCCCTCTGAAATAACTTATCTTCATTGGGGCTGACACGGTCCTCCCCTGCTGCCATTTATATCTCATGCACCCAGCAGGTCTTGAGAGGAGGAGCCTGCCCTCCAGCACGGCCTTTGTAGTAATAGGCATTTATTGCGGGGGTCACCATTTCTTTAGCATTCATTACAGACACTGATTAGTGAGGGTGATAAAGATATTGCTGGAGTCCAAAGCCCATCTTGGTCTGAAAAAAAAAAAAACCCAAACACAAAAACAACTGCATGCAAAGTAGCATTTTAATGGGTGCATCTATTTACTGCTGATATTTTCATATAAATGGTTTAGTGATATTAGATTCAGAAGGTGTAGCAGAGGTTTTAATTTGCGGCAGTTCTGGTCTAATAGGTACAAAGGCAGTGGAGGATTCTGAAATACTGAACTCAGAGGTGTTCTGACAAACCTTTGTACTCATAATAACAAGAGCTAGTGTGAGCTTATACAATTTAAAACTAATTGCCCAGCCAACATCCTCATTACCATATTGATGCAGTTCATAAATCAAAGCCCTGCCTATTCAAGCTGTTTACCAGTCTTGCATTAAGCAGTGTATCTCAACAGAGAAATGTAGTGTGTTGCCAAAACACTGCAGAAACTGACTGATAGGAGTATGAGCCTGGGGAGCCGAAATGCCACAAACTGATTTAATACACATGGCACTAAAGTGCTTGTTCTTGTTTGTTTTCTGAGTATGCTCTGATTTAGCTTTGAAACTTTCCATAATAATGTACTGCGGCACAGATGCAGGTCCTTACACACCAGAGAGCTGATGGCAATTTTGATCATTTTGGCTTCCTACAGGAGCTTCTTTTCTTAACCAGGAGACTCATACACACCTTTTTTTTGACATTTTTTTTGGAAGTAATACAGTACTTATGCCAGCTGAATTTAAGTGCATACATTAAGAATGTAGGCTTTTTATATAGGCAAAGGAGAAGTTAAGGCTCTTACTTTAGTCACCAAAGTTGAATGCCCGAAGTTAAATTCGTTGAGTAGCCTACTAAGTAAACTGAAGGTACAATCCCTTTGCCTCAACAAGTGCCTGCCTGTGCCCTTTGAGATACCCCACCACCCTACAGTACTCACAGGAGATATGGCAAAGGACTTGTAGGAGATTCACACCTCTCTGATCTGGGGGTAGTTCAGGATGCTTCACAGGGCACTAAAAGCCTATGTTTAAGCAAATGAATTTTTCCCTATTTTTCCTTCAGATATGCAGTCAGCTGGTTTAGGTATCAGAAAGAGCCCAGTCCTGTAAGCAGGATTAATAAGCTTGTGCAAGGCTCGGTAGTTACCATGGTCCAGATGCTCTCAGCTCCCCAGGCTGGCTGGTTTCAGACTAGCTGAGGATTTCTACAGTTGCCTGAGCCTGTTCTTATCCCAAACACCAGTGTCCCATGAGTTATTTTTCTGTTTATACATTGCTCTGAAAGCAGCAGGAGAGATTTATTTTTATTGTGGTTTCTCATGAGCTGAGCACAGCAGGTCTTGGCAGCTGCTGGGAAGCCTCTGCCCTGGTGCCAGCCTTTCACCCCTGGGGTGGGCACAGCCACAGATGGCAAGGACAGAGGGAGCTGAAGGAAGAGTCAAAGGCACCGAAACAACTTTGAAGAATAGTACCAAGAATTCAAATTTGTCTTGCTGGGGTGAGGGAAGCTTGAAGCAGAAGCAGGGTGCTACAGAATTACTGAAGGTTGTTGGAAGTGTTGGGGGAAATTTAATAGATTCTGGGAAAATCAAGAGCTTGTGCAGGTAGTGGTTTGGTTAGGATCATCGTTTTATCCCTGTTTAAGAGAACTCAGTTCAGGGTGAAAAAGGCAGACATTTCTAATGAAATACAAGTCTTCTCTATGAACAGAATTAACAAGAAGAATTCAGCCTATTAAAACAAGTGCTGATCTTCAGGCATGATGCCTGTTGAAGCTTCTGTCTCTTCTGTTCTTCATGACAATTAGTAAATAAAAAAAAAAGGTTTTACTGTCAGAAGATGAGATGTATTTAAGACATGGCTTTGTGTGATAAAGAAACTTCCACTCCTGTTTACATCTCTTCTACTGTCAGCGTGGTCACAGTAGACACAAGTGTCTAATACCTTATATGCACATAGTGGATTATAGTGATTATAAGTGAAATTAATATGAATTGATACTTTCTCATGAATGTACCCAAGGCAGTGATATGTTTTCCGTTTTCAAACAAGGAAATAACTTTAAAGAATTTAATTCCTTTCACTTTTCAGGAATTATGAACCATACAATAAACACAGATCTATACCAGTCTCTGCCCCTATGAAGTGCCAGAACAACTGCCTTTGTCCAGTGTCTTTGGCTGCCGTGGGTGTCACAGGTTCAGCAGAGATTTCTGAGAGGGATGCATGCAAGTTTGGAAGCCACCCAAACTGGGCTTCATGAGCTTGAAAAAAAAATTAAAGAGTGAATATGACCTAAGCTTTCCATCTTTATATAGGTATCTTCCCATACAAGAAAATTGTTTCCTCCAGCCTCTTTCCTCTTGTGCAAAATGAAGATTAATTTCCAACCAGTCCATTGAGCATATGTAATGGCATTCACTTTCCAGGCTGAAGAAACAGTGGTAGTATTTAAACTGGAGGGAGAAGCTGCTCATACCTGTGTGTCTTTGCTTGCAGAAAGCCTGTTTCCTGACTTTGGTTTGGACTGGCTGCTTAGATGAAGAACTGCAATCTTACCAATGCCAAGAATCTCAGCCTAAAGAGAGACAGACTTCTTTCTTTTTTCTTTTTTTTTTTTTTTCCTTTGTGGTTTATCCAGTGTTATTTTAAAAATATTTATTAGGTGTTAGGTCTTTTGGGAGCCTCAGTTTATGAAGAGTGCCTGCGTATGACTGGCTGCTCTTCCTGTTTCATGTTGATTGCACCATTGATATAAAAAAAAAAGCCAAAGTATTCTAGGGCAATATATATAAAAATTTCTGGTTTTCATTTAATAGCACAGATTTTAGATAAACACATATGCAGACACACACCCCTTTCACTCCGCCTTTCCTGTAAGTATTAGGATTTTCAGCAACTTCACATCAGGTTTAATTTATCGAGTAGTTCACAGTGTAATCTTAAATCACTCAAAATTGCTTTCTAAAAGCATGTCATCGGACAACCTCTGGACAATATCTCATCAGGAACTTGATGCTCCATTTCATAGGTGCAAGACAAAATACATGAGGCAGAACAGGGAATACAAAAGCAACATACTGAATGTAATGCTAAAAGAAGCTTAGTAGCAGAAGGAAAGCCAGATCTTTCTCTTTAAAGGTACTTCAATCATGTTCTCAGAGAGATGCTGAAAGATGCCCTCAATTCCCCATTCATACCTGCTTTTCCATACCTTCTTTTGAGAGGATGTAATCAGGCATGCAGGAGGTATGAGACTTTTCAAGAGTGAAGAACCATATCTAGTCCTTCACTTTACTGGTGCTCACACATTCCTGCTGTTTGATTTCACTCAGGATGGTGACCACACTATTCATGGACTGCACAGAGCAGAATGATTTGCAAAGTCAAGGCCCACTTTGTATAAACTAACTAGGACTAAACACTGACCACGGATCTAAGTTCTTAGAAATGGCCACAGTTGTATTACAGATGATATTTTCTCACCTTATTTGCAATTCAACCACTGTTCCCACATGGTGGTAAAGTGACAAAGACAGTGCTGTTGAGAATGCTGTTTTAGACTTGAACACAACTGAGTCAGCACACTGGCAGGGTGTTAGAGCCTCGTCTGGACTAAACTTAAGCTAAACTCAGCTAATAGCACAAAATGTGTCAAACATTCATCCTGGAGCAGAGTCTTTCCCTCCTATATATTGCAGGTCCAGCTGTAAATTAATTGCTGACATAGCTGCCTTAGTTAAGATGGTGGTTGGAAAACAGCACATCTGTGACCAACAGTTGCACCTAAGACAGACATGAATCTAAGCGCAGTTAAATTAGCCAAGTGTCTCTTTATCATTGTAGTTTATTGCATTTGAGAAGATATTTTACTTTCCTTGGCAATGTAAAATGAGCTTCTGCCATGGTGGAGGTGGGGACAGATGTAGCAAAGCTGTAGGACAGGCTTGGTCATACAACTGTCCTGGGATAATAAACTCTTTTAAGTTGAGACAAGCCTCACACAAGTCATATAAAGTAATTCCTGTAAAATGGTTGCCTTGAGATGTGGCTCCATTTGCTGAGTGACTCATTCATAAATATGCCAAATTCTTTGCTGACTAAAATACTGTTTAACTTCAGCATAGGCAATCAGGTGCATGAGGTGCAAGAGAAATCAGCATCTAAGTAACGCCTCCCTCACTCACTGAAATGAGTCAGGAGGGACGTAGATTTGGCGGCATCTGTGCCAAATATGTGTGCCTAGATATTTCAAGGTGAAAAATGTAATCTACTGCTACTAGCAAGCAGGATCCATTACATAAGTAGAAGGATATTGCAGATTTTCCATTTTTGCTGTTTACTCTAATCAAAAGCAATACAGGAAAGCAGTTCCAAAATTAAACTATAACTCAGAGTCTTCTCATCCTGTATTTCCAGGGATAATTCATCCTTTCCCTTTCCAGGCTAGATTTGCAAATAACTGATTTATAATCACACTCAGAAACTCCAGTAACCTACACTACAGCTACGCTTTGCAGTATATGCAGAAGTCTGTCTGCAAGCTATGATCCTATTAATATATATATAAAAGGGAAGACTTGTGAAGCTTTGGCAGTTAATGTAGGTCTTGAAGAAACACAGGCAAACAATAATTAGAATTTGCAAGTGATATGGACAGCTAATTTTGATATTTCTTTATACTGGCTTTATGCTACATCAAAAGGCATTTCACAGCCCACCTTCTCAAACCCTGGCAGCATCCAAACTGGAGTGTGAGCAGTGGGAACCTGACTCCAGGTGTTCCAGGTGATAAAGCAAAGCGCAATGTTAAGGTCTGGCATAATGTAAAGAATGAGGTCACACGGTATTTTTAGAAGTGCCTGGTGTTCTTGTGAAGCATTCTCTCTCCTCTCCTTTTTTATTTTTTTCCTTCCTTCCCCCTTTTTTTTTTTTTTTTTTGGTCTTTTTCTGTGAATAATTTGGCCAGTGCTTGCAGAAGGCAGTTTTCGCCCCAGGGATTCTCACACATACTTCTGTTGACAGAGTTCTTGTGCAGCAAGCAAGCTGAAATGCCTTTTGTTAAGGATCTGCTCGCTTCTTTTTCTGTTCTGCCCCAACGCTTGGAGGATCTTTTGACTACTAACTGAGTTCCTGTTGTTACGCTTATGGAAATTAACTGAATTGAAAAATATGGGGTTACCTTGCAAAAACAGGTAAAATTATCATCAGGGGAAAAAAAAATCCTAATCTGCTAATTTGCTCTTAATGTATGTATCTCACATTCTCTTGGCTTGTTTGCTTAATTTTTCAGGGGAAGATGGTTTAAGTCAACGGGAAATACTAAGCAAAGTCATTGTGAAAGGGAAACAAATGCATTAAGGGCTGAAGGGCAAAATCTTGTTATTTTAGATGAGTGGTGTACTGTTCCAGCCAGGATCAGGACTTGATATGCTGGTTTATGTCAGTTTGAGTTTAAATTGAATTTAAAGTAAGCAAATTCCACACATTCACATGCTCTGTAATGCAAAAAATACATAATGGGTATTGAAATGCACTAATTTAAGCAATGTTTGAAAAGTTCGTTTAGGTGACTTGCTGTTATAGTAACCCTATCAAATAAAGCATAATCATTTGCCCCAGAAAATAATTCTCCTTGTATTAACTCAAGAACATATAAATGAGTCTATGAATACTAAAGTCTCTGTAAAATCCTTCTATTTAATGATTCAGCTTAATATATGCTTTTGTTTTGTGCTCTTCATGCAAAACTTGGTAAGTTTTGATATAAATTTTCGTTGTCTGGGCAAAGGGGAATCAAACCACTAGAATCTGTGAGTCTGCACATACACATTTGCTTGTGTGAGACCACACGAGAATTTTCCTTACATAGCATTTCACTAGCTGTATCACAAACCTGTATATTATTGCTGATTTGTAAGGAGCTTTCCTAAATAAATAAAATTTGGTTTGTAAGTTTTAAACTCATGTGTGTAAAAAGCTGAAGTTGCTACACCCAGATATGCATTTCACATTTTAACTTCAAAAAATCCTGTGTTGCTTTTTTTATGCTTTTCCTAAGTTGTTTTGGAGTCAGTTTTGGTTGGACAGTTAGCTATGGTCCCTTTTTTGTTGTAAAAAAAAACATACACACCCAAGAGACTCTGCTATTCAACATTTTTAACTATCCTAGTACCTACCAGTACAGCTAATGCTACAGTATATATTTAGAATTACGTATGCATTTGAAAGTCATTTCCCTATTTATAAAGCCTTGAAGACCTTTTCCAGAAAGATTATTATTTTTCAGAACTTGTAAGCACATACATTCATAACTGTGGTGAGAATTATATTATTTTGCAGGGCATTTTACCACCCATACAGATTTAGCTCTGAATGTTCAGGTCTCTCTGAGTTACACATTTTGCTATGGGCAGAATTTCCAAATCCACAACTCTGCCAAAAATGCTCCATTTTTAGGAGCTATAAATGTCCATGTGTAAGTCTTTATAAAATATGGAATTTGATATTCTGTATAGGAGTGTGGGTTTTTTCCAGCAACTGCTAGATTGAATAAAGAGATATGTTCCACAGGATGAATAAGAGTAAACTCACATTCTCTTTCTTACCACTTCCTCTTCAGAGATTTCTTGCCATACTTGCACAAAACCAGCCTGCTTTTGCATACTTTCTTTGTTCCAGTCTCATCCCAGGAAAAATAAAAAAGAGGAGTAAGCAAATCTAATAAACAGAAAAACTCTTTCATGCCTTTCATAATTCAACTGTAAAAATTACAGCTTTATACCACATCCTGAAAAAAGAAAAACCACCACAAAAAAAAACCCCACAAAACTAATTTGAGAGAAAGAACTTAGCAAAATTTTAAAAGCAGAGGGGTGTTGATTTTAGATGCTAGGAATATTCAGAAACAACAAAAAATAAAAATTTTTGCAGGGATGATAGTTCATGTTTTAGAGTCTAAAGCATCATCCCAGAATACTAGAAATAAATATTATGATTTACTTATCCCACACTTGCCTATTGCAGAATTTCTGTAACTTCTTATGGAGCATTTATTTTTTGCTGTATTTTGGGTTTCATACAGCAAAGATATTCCTATGAACACAAAGGTGTGTTCCTGCAGATGTCATCACAGCAGAGCCTGCTTGGCAGGATTACCAGAAATAAAAAAGGCCCAGGGAAAATGCTAAGGATGGGTAATTTCTGACAGAGAAGGACGAGTGACAATAGGATGGAGTAAGGCCATGAGAGAGACTGTGAGGGAGACATGGAGACCTGAGCGGTGCAGAGGTAAGGAACGGGGCAGCCCCCAGCACCAATGGTTGGTGAACACAACCTCCCCTCTCACCTGGTGGCAGCAGGCTGCTGTGGGCAGACAGGCCAAAGCTCTTCTGGCTGCCTTTTGGGGAGTCTTCTAGAATAGGCAAAACTTTTTTGTTTATACCTGCCTTTGCACGGTGGGAGGATGGGTGCTAGCAGCATGACTTCTTGCAGGGTACTAAGGTGCCAGGGACTGAAAAACAAAGGTGATGGTTCACAGATAATAATATTCACCTGAAATGGCAGGAGACTTTTTCACTGTCTCCACAGTTCCCTACAAATGCCCAAATGTGTTTTCTTTTTCAAAGACATTGTGCTCAATTATTTCACATAATGTTAGGGGGAAGCAAAGGTGTCCAGCACTTCTGAAAGTGAAGACACTTCTACATAGTGGCTATAGCTAACTCGAGAGAATGAGGCCTTCAAACCTACGTTTCTCATTCCCATGTAGACAATGCAATGCATTATTATTGTGTAACCAAGATATGGGCTGAGATTCTTCTTGCCTTAATTTGTCCTTCTGAAAGCTGGGCGACTGGTGTAAGCTTTTTGTCTAGACATACTCTTTATTTTTGGATAAGGCACTCATGCCAGGAGGGAGACTCATCCCATGTCAAAATAGGCATCCAAGATAAGTGAGAGCATTTACCTTCTGGAAGCATTTTTCTCTCTCCACTCACTCCAGCTTACAATAATGTCTGATTTTTAAACAGCTAGCAATAGCGGAGAGGAACTTTACCTAAGCAGCCTGTACCTGCACACTCACACCTTTCACAGCTGCAGTTCCAATGACAAAGGTCATATAATAAATCCAAATTTTCTGTATGCACATCAGTATTCTTTCTATTACCCTCTGTGTGCCCGTAACACTGAAATACAGACTAACCAGCATGAAAATCTGCCCCTCTATCTGGTGTGCGTTGCTCAGTTTATGGCCCGTGTGGTGAAAGGCACGGCACACGCCAGCATCTGACTCCTTCCCTTCCCACTTCGGCAATCACAGCACTGCCGTCTGACATGTGCTCCTCAGCACTGACAGGTTGGCCACACACATCAGAGGCTTAAGCTTCCCTTTTTATTTTGAAAGGCTTCTGTTCTGCTTTGCTCTTTCACAGATACTGAAACAATCATTAAAATAAAGACTACCAATATTCAATCTGTCACAAGAAGTAAATGACATATTCGGGTGACTGTAAGCTCTCCAGTGATGCAGGATTGGTTCTTCAGCTGCTCCCTTCTTCCCACCTGTTGGAGGTGCACAGAAGTTGTGCACAGAAGTTAAGGCCAACTCTGACATAGTGCTGAAGCTCTGCATCACATTTTTAGCCTCCTCTTTTTTCTTTGCAAATTTATTGGAAGTGGACAGGTGCTGCGCTGCATTGGCAACTCACAGAAAATTCAACCTATATTGAAATCTTCTTTCTTTTCTGTCAACTACTTTGGCTCCTTGCTCATCCCTGTGACATTTTAGCAGCTTTATCAAAACATTGTATAAGTTTTCAATGATTTAACAGACAATATAGTGAACAGAGACTTGTTCAGTAACAAGCATATACCTAACTACTTTGATTCTGAACCATCGTGTCAATAATCAACATAAAGTCAATATTTAAAAACTATTTCTGCATTTGCCAGTTCTTGCCTAGTCTCTGAGGTAAACAAGTCAAGGTTCTCATGTTTTAAGTTCATTTAATCAGTATACATCAAATATTTTTAGAAGATTTATAAGTAAATTTGGTACCTGAATTTCATGTTTCAGGACTACTTTTGCTGATGTACTCCAATGCAGGAAGCATGTTCCCATCATTAATTTTATTTTTTTTTTCCCCAGGAACAGAGAGGATTCAGATGTTTTGTATGAGAATCCAGGCATTGATAATGATTGTGTGATCATGGTTTTGGAAAAATACGAAGATATTTCCAGGCTACATATGCAGAGTTATGTTTCTTAAGAAAATCAAGAATGAAGTCATTTTGATCTCTGATGGATGAAACTCATTGGAATGGAAACTAACATCTATGAAGAAGAACAGGGCTCACTTTATCTTACACCTGCCAAATGCCTGGGGACTCCAAAGGAAGCAAAATATGAACAATACCAAAGAAAGATAGAAAACCAGGCAAGTCCATCTGGATTTCAGAATGTTTTAGTGGAACCTGAGTTGCGCTTGCTGGCTGCACCATCCTTATTAGACCACAATGAGACATCCTGGCAACCTGGCACAGCTGCAGGGTGCGTCAGTGCCACCAGTCAGCCTGAGACAAAGCACCTTTGTGAAGAATTACTCTGTTCCGCAAGGCACAAGCCAAAGGAAGATCCTTTAAACCTTCCCTTGCTCACAGAATGGCCAGTCCTC
Source organism: Scolopax mira (assembly GCA_004320125.1). Lineage (NCBI taxonomy): Eukaryota > Metazoa > Chordata > Aves > Charadriiformes > Scolopacidae > Scolopax > Scolopax mira. Next base: position 100,969 of record BJBW01006025.1, on the reverse strand, counting down.
ACAGGAACAAATTCAGACAAGAAACCAGGAAAGAGTCATGAAGTCAGGATCGTAAGACACAAACCAAGTGCTATCACATTTTCTGATTTCGGATTTTTATCGCATGAAGCTACTACTAAACTCTATATTTGTGAGGCAGGAGAAGCAGAAGATTTTTCATCTGAAGAGGAAGAAGCAGATGGTAGAGATAATGATGACGTGTTTACAGAACTGCCACTGTATGAGGCATTTTGCAGTGGTCTTCATAGAAGGAATGCTTCCCAAAGAAAGCAAGCTAAACATGAACTTACTAAATATCAACACATCTGTCATTTAGAAGACTGCAATGATCATTCTGAAAAGGAATTGAAGGACCATGACAAGGAAGAAAAACACATGGAGCTGGAGGTAATACAAGCTACTCTTTTGTTCCAAGTATGTTTTAAATAAGTGATGTCATTCAAGGATCATTACAGGAGGAGTTCCACAAATTGTTATACAGTGATAATTAATGTGAATGTCATAATTAGGACTATAAACCTGCAGTAAAAGTATACTAGGTTTTTACATAAGACAAATCTACTACTTCAGATTAGCCATACTTCGATAAGCCTGAACTTCAAATTGGTTTTCTGTTTTCCCTTGCTTTTTAAAATGGGAACATTGGCTCAGCTTCCCCCTGCTCCTACAAGACCATACATCATGCCATGTACAGCATATATTTCCTGCATCTATGGACTGTTCCAAAAGGGTAGAACTCAAGTTTACTCTGAGAGCAGAGTATATTTCACTGTGCTGAAAAATGGCCTTTTTTTATTTTAGTGGCACTGTAGCAGTGCAACACTTTTCCGAAAGCACTGCTTCTGATAAGTGTTTTCTGTGTTCTTATTTAATTAAAATAATATAGAGGACAGGTTACAATCTGGCCTGTAATAAAATAAAACAAACCGGTTGGTTTGGGTTTTTTTTATCTGTACTGGTACATATTATGATGCTCTGTAGCCCAATATCCAAAATGAAAACATAAGAAGATTTAGGGCAAAATGAAAAACACTCTGTAATAAGAATCATCCAACTATAACTTTTCCAAAAAAAAAAATTGAGTAAATTAGCTGTATTTTTTTGGAAGTAGAGGAAAAACAGCCTGCCAAGTGATTTCTCACTAGTTAGGAGAATAAGCAATGCTTTCCTCCTGCTCCCAGCTGGTGACAAACCAAATGCCTGGAGCTAAACATGTTTATCATTGGAGAAGTGCAGCTCCACCAGAAAAATATGAAGTGACTCCAAACAGTGGGCAAAACAAACCCTTAAAATTCCAACGTTCCTGAACGAACAGCACAAAATTAATCGTAAACTGCAGGTCAGGCATACAATTCCTTCTGTCTTTTCTCCTCCTCAAGCTTTTAAAAGTTATTTTCTGTGTACATCTGCTCTATACCTTGAAAATCAGGGTGAAGCCCTAATCTTTTACCCAGCTTGTTTTATTTTTCTCTATCTGCAGCTCTCCTTTTACTTCTAGCACTTGTAACACAGGGGTGCTTCATTGATTTTTGATTAAATAAAAGAAAGTAGAATTTTTACTATAATGTCCATGCTAACATGAAAATGATGGTATACAATACTTAATTACTTCTCTCCTTTAATACAAATCTATCTTCAATTTGTGGGGACTAATTCTGCCCTTAAATGAGTGGGAGTTTTGTGCTATATTTTTTATATATCCCAATTTTACTGTGGAAACCCATCACCTCATAGAGAAATAAGCCAATTTTTTACAATTTCTTCTCAGCAGCTAATATTAGAAAACCAAGGCCCAAAGATGGTTCCAAAACAGTGCGACTTTTGATGCAATACTGACCCTAAGAGATTCTTTTGATATGTGGTTTGTTAAATAATTGCATTGTTACTCTACCCTAAGCCAAGTCTTGCTTCCTCATTTACTCAGAAACATTCCCATTAATATAAATATATAGCAAAATGCATGAGCAACATCCCTTGGATTATGTTTACTGAAGGTCATTTCTATAGATAAAAGGGATAGAGCAGGGGCTGCTGTCATTTAGTTTATTTTATGTCTATGCCATAAAATAAACTCAAGGATGCAACCTATAGTGCAAAATAATGGATTATAAATTGCCAGACAAGCATGTGAAATTACCTAGTAAATCTCAGTGTATGTGTCAAAACATTTCAAAAACTGTACAGATGCAATGATGCAGTCCTGGTTTTGATTTTTTTTCCTATGTAAATAAGTATGTATCATTCCAGGAAAGCATCCAAGAATTAAAAAAAAAAAAAAAGAATTATCTTGTCTCTCAAATTTTAGCAGCAGTCATACATTGCTATTCAGACTAAAAACTCTCCCCACGACTCCGGCTGAAGCAAATGGATGTCCTTGTCAAGTTACTTATTTCTATTATTTAGAAATAGGGCTGTGGAAAAATGTCTTTCTAGTGGAAGGAAATTAACTAAATAAAGACAGCATGGCGTAAAAATGTTGTCAAAAGCAATGATTACTGCTAAGCCCTAGACTTAAAAATAGTATAACAAATAACCTCGGCCATACAGATAGAGGCTATCACACAGGATAGAGAGAGTTCACAGTGAAACAGTGATTAAGATCTACCCTGCAGGGGCATTCCTAAGCAAACGTACTTACTGACTGCAAATCTCTTATTTTATGTACAGACAGGAGGAAAGGCAGAGGAAAGGACAAAGGCACTGTCCAAATCTCCTCTTAAATAGATGTTACATGCATTTAAGTGATAATTGTTGAACTTCTTGTTTCATTCTAACTTATAAGCAGAGACAAATCTCCAAGTAGATTGAACAGCAAACAAGTAGAGGGAAAGTGGAAAAAACACAATCTGTGTATGCTGCCAACTTTGTTACAAGCAGAAGAAACTCTGCTGAAAACAATTCATACAATGGTGCCCATTAAAAAAAAAAGCTTTCTTTTCTTCCAAAGGCATACAGAATCTGCCTATTCTGAGTAGTACAAGATAAATGATACTTCTGTTCAGTTCATTAATTCAGTATGATCCCTGAGTTTCCACCCTTAGACCAGTCAAATGTAAATTTGGCAACCTCTTTTTTTTTTCCTTGCAAGGAGTCTGTAATCAGCAGCACATTTAATGCCCAAATAGAATTCTTAAATTAAAAATAAAATTAATTTCAACTGGGGAAACAAAATTTTGAAGATTTAGAAACAAGCCTATATATGTCTGAAATACTGTTCATATTATTTCTCATTTGGATGGTGATCTGGATAACACCATCATTAAGACAGCACATCCTTAAGCACACCAGTGCGTTTCTGTACCCTCCTTATAGATGTGTCTTCTCTGCCCACCTCCCTTGCAAAACTCCCCTTCTTTCTTGAATAGGAATTTTTTGAACATCATTCATGTCCTTCTAGTATTATTTATGATTGTTTGTTTTGTTCTGTCCAGAGGTTTTCTCAGCAACTCTGAAGTAGTTTCCTGAGCCATTCTTCCTTGCTTGTTTTACTTCAAGTCTTCATATTAAACTACATACTCTCTTCGGGCGTGCAGCCAGCTCAGTATGCAGCGGCAATAAATTATCAAGAATAGCTTCTGAAACGTAACATTTTTCTACATTGCCATTTCTTCAAACTGTACTGAGCAGGACCCAGATGATAACCATATTTAAGCGAGAGCTGCTATGCAACTTCACATCCATAATCTTAAATTTATCCCTTCCTGGTCTCAGAACAATCTGTGTTACTTCCAGAAGTAGCATTTCAGTCAAGTAAAAAATTGAAGTTATTTGACAGATATTAGGCAAAAAGAAGTATTATGAAATCATACCCTTGACAAAGTGAGTTGTCATGTATCTTCCCTCACCTCTGACATTGTACAGAAATCCTGCTTGTGTTGTTGGCTGCTGCAGGGAGGCAAGCATGGTCTTACCAAAATGGCAGCAAACTGGAAATCCTGACTGGGGCAGTTTGGCAGCTTCATGGCATCTCTTTGGGGAGCCCATCTTGGCTATTAAAACAGCCACGAAGGTTTCTGTCACTGTTGATATTACTTAAGGCATGTAAGTGAGTTGCCACAACTTCCCATATTGTACCAGAGAGAGTACAACAGGGCCAGTTGTTGATCATTCCTGGGCCAGCCAGGAAGCCCACATGCTGAAAAGGAACCGATTAAAACCAACCATCAGGACATGCTCGGTGCTCCAGCAGCCCCAGTGGAGCTTCCCAGCATCTGTGCCAGGACCACATACTGAGAAACTTTCCCCACTGGAGAACCCACTGAGTTCTCCAAATGATTCCTCTTCTCAGGACTGCTGCTTGATGGAACACAGTCACCTCTTTCTCAAATACATCTGCAACGGTTGGAGAATTAACTGTTGGCAAGTGTTACATGTAGGTGCAACTCCCAGGAGCATCTTCAAAAAAATCTTACAGAAACAAGAGTCATAGAATCATAAAATTGTTAAGAGTTGGAAGGGACCTTAAAGACCCTCAAGTTCCAACCCCCCTGCCATGGGCAGGGACACCTCCCACTAGACCAGGTTGCTCAAAGCCCCATCCAGCCTGGTCTTGAACACTTCCAGGGATGGGGTATCCACAGCTTCTCTGGGCAACCTGTTCCAGTGCCTCACCACCCTCACTGTAAAGAATTTTGTCCTGATATCTAATCTCTTCTCTTTCAATTTAAAACTGTTACCCCTTGTCCTATCACTACGCTCCCTGATAAAGAGTCTCTCCCCGTTTATCCTATAGGTCCCCTTCAGGTACTGGAAGGCCATCATAATTAAAAATTTGGGAGGAATCCATTAAGGAAGCCTCTGCCTCCGGCATCTCTGCTGTGCAAGCTGGCGAGCAGTGTGTTGGGCCCAGAGCATCAAATCTGATAGCCCTTACACAGGAACCTCAGAGACCTTCCAGGGGCTCGAGCTGCACACAGATTTACATCATGCCTCTTTCAACACATTTAGGAAGATCTAAACCAAACCTGCCGGGCGGTTTAAAGCCAGACAATGATGGTCTAATATTTGCATTAAATGTTAGCTTGCTCAGATGGGTCAAACAAAGAGATACCACTCCCTTGGAGTAACGGAGACAAGATGACCATAACAGATAATTTAGATAATTAAGGTAGCATTCACAATGAATATTTTTGTCAGGATTTGGTCTCCAGTCTACAAACTCAAATACTTCTGTAGGAGGCTGCACAGTCATTGGAGTGGCCAGTACAATGCCAGAAGACCCAGTCTCTGTATAGCACTGGGTGGCATCAATGGGGTACTTGTGCCATCACCTTTCACCCTGAGCAAATCTTTAAGTAAAACTGTAGTTTTCTAAGGGAGATCTTTGAAATCTCCATTGCTTTTGACATTGAAAGCTAAGCCAGCTGAATGCTGGAAATGGTTACAAAAAACAGTCCTTTGCTGGCAGGAAGATGGGTGATCTGGCCTTCCAGATTCTCTTTCCTTGACTATACATTTATTTTCATTAATTTTCTTGTTCTATCCTTGTACTACAATTAGGTAGTTTTTATCTGTATTATACAATTATTAATGAGTGACAAGCTTGATAATCATTGTATAAGCTTAGACCATGAGAGTTCAGATTCAAGCTGGAATAATTTGCTGAGACATGATATGGAAGCCTCCATATATTTGTCCTATATTTCCTATATTTTGTCTGTTTCTGGGCTGTGTTTTCTTTCTTCTTTTCACAAACACAAGACGTTCACCAAAGGAGCAAGACAAGATAAATAGACAAGGACATGTAGGAGGTGATAAATCCACAAAAATGTATTCAAACCCATAGCTTTTGAAGTTAGTTATGATTCCTTAAAAGATATGTATTCTTCTGTGTGGCTGGTAAATGTTGTAATCAAGTAATCATATCCAACGAGAAACAAATCAGAAAGCTTTAAGTCTTTGACACTGGATTTGCTTTATTCTAATTAGAGCAAATTCACTCAATTTAAATATCAAAATAGAGTAGCAGGCAAGCCTAAAACTATGATCACTAACTGGGCCTCCCAAAGTAGGCTTTTGACCCTTATATTTGGATGGCTTGAATTCTGCTAAGATGTACCACTGGTATTCCTGCTCAGGTCCTTGCTTAGCCACTGTGAAGCACTTTTCCGAGAGGCACTTTGCTGTTTTCATTAATGAGGCACTGGAACTTAGGTGGAATTTAAGCTATCTAAAAATTGCCCTGCAATACTTTCTTCAATTCAGTTGTACAAGAGCAAAAACTAGTAAAGAACATAACAGAGTGAAGCACAAATTCCTTCTCCCATTCCTCCCATACTTCGGAAGTTTGTTCTTCTCTTTACCTTGTCAAATAGAAACTCCAAAACTAGAGGAGGAGAATGGTTGCAACCTTGCGATGATTTCTTCACAAGAAATAATACAGTTATTATTATCTCCTTTTTGTTCCTCTTCTGCAGCCATGGGATATCAATCCAGGTAGGAGAGCTGAGTGCTGAAATAATTACCAGGGAGAACAGAGCAGGAAATTAAGGGGAGGAAAATGAGAAAGGACTTGTCTAAGACAGAAGTGAGGCACTGAGCTTTGTAAATTGTTATTTCCTTTGTGTGCCTCAGATGTGCATTTTCTGTATTTCAATGAAACATTCTCTCAAACTGATAGGTGGAGGCACGGTGAATTGAACTTTGGGAAGTTTCTAGTGTTTATGCTTGTTTTCTGCCTGCCTGGGAAAGGGGTTGGGGAACTGCTGATTACTTTAATAACAATGTATTATTATCAGTCAATAAATAACCACAATCAGCTCTTAATAATAAAATCAGATAAATGCTGTTTTAGGGATTATTAATTTAAAACAAATAGACTTTTATTCATTTCACAAATTTGAGGGACTAATGATGATCACAACACTTTGTACAGAGTACATTTTTCTCTAGTCCCATTATTCTTAATAATGTAATGATTTTCCATTAGGATATATCATTTGTTGTGTGCTACTTCTTATTGTGATTGAAGGGAGCAGTAACTTCAAATTTGCATCTTACTCAAGTGGAAATTTGCTGTAGGGCCATTTCTATTACAAAAATATAGGAACTTTGGAAAATAACAATACAGTCAGAAGTAGTAATTTAAGGATATGCTGAAAGATCATATCAAAGACAATTGGTATATTGGAATCATGTATGAAAACATGTAGATATCATCAAAATGAGTTTTTTATCTCCTCAGTTTACTTCCATGATGTTTGTATGTTTTATAAACATGCATGGTTCGTTGTTTGTGACTAGAAAATTTAGAAAATTAAAAAGTTAAAATGAATATGCTCTCCAAAAAAAGATGCACTTTCTTGACATCAGAGGATGCTGGTCTCTCAAATCACAAGATTGTCTTCTGTGGGCATCAATGGCTGGAGAAAATACATGTACTCTGTTTTTGTAAAAAATATCCTTTAAGCTATTTTCAGTAATCCCCACTTGGGCTTGGTCAAAACTCTCCCGATGAAAAGTTGTAATATGAGGGCAAAAAAAAAAACTTCCTTTTTCAAAAGCAAAGCTGATAAAAACCCCTTCATATGATGGGTGGAATAGTGCTCAAAAAATTCACAGGGCTTTTTTGCAGTTGACCCTTCAAAGAATTTGAAATAATTTGTGGTGCAGAATACCATCACTCTCCAAAAATGTATAGTTTATGGTATGTATTACCTATATAGTGAGATTCTGAGAAAATTAAAATTTCAAGATGAAATAATAAAGAAAATTTTAAATTAGTCAAAAAGTCAACTCAGGTTGGCTTTCAAACTCTTTCAAAAAATTTACAAAGTATATTTAAGGTTAGTGCTGAATTAAGTAATATGAAATTACAGAAGGCGAGATTATTGAGTTACACTGCACAGTGTGAAACCTTCAGGCTGATCAGGCTAAAGTGTAAAACTTTGGCCCTTGAGTCGTTTTCAGAACATGATGAATGATCTTTAGGCTATCAGTTTCCAAAGTGTAATTGTCTGTCAAAGGTGTCATGCTGCCCACCCGAGTTGTATGTGTCCTACTGGGAAGATGCTGAGCTGCTGGCAAATTTTGTTGCACAGCCCCATCATGGTCCCATGTGCACATTAATAGTGCCCATGAAAAAAAATTTGGGGAACTCCTGCTTTACCCTATCCATAAGTATTAGTGAATGGTTTATATTTATCTTTATAAAGTTACAGGAGAGTACTTAACGTAATTGGTGAATTATACTAAAATGGGAGAATATTCATCATATGTTACTTGGGTTATAATTTTTTTTCAGATACAGACTAGTTTATTTGTAATGTTTTTGAATAGTTAGGAATCATACAGCCACCTCAGGAAACAGCAGTATTACTATTGCTTTTGACAGAAAATATAAAATACATTATGTATTTATGGTTGCACTAAGCCCATAAAATAGAAGGGGTGTATCAGGATTCTCCTTTACAAATATTTGAAAATATCTGAAACCTGTGCATCGTGAGACCATTCAAATGTTTCACATATCTCTGCAAAAGTAGATCAAAAGTCAACAGAAAGTAAGTCCTGTCTAAGTCAAGGCTCTGATGAAGTACATTCCTCTGTCAGAGCACAGGAGCGGGCACCTGAGAGAATTACAGACTGAGTCTTAGGTGGGGAGAACCAGAAGAAACATGTAGAAATCTGTTAATCTGCTTACCACTGAAATTAAGATATTCCTTCAAGGTGCAGATAGAGATTCTGGATAAACTGTGGGATGGGCAGTAAGCAGCACAACTTGTGAGACTGGAAACTTGCGCAAAAGATGAGGGGACCAGGTTGGGTTACATTTTCAAGCTTCTTTGGTTGGCAGGCGGGGAATTGGTATGTTTTACAAGTCCAGCAAAAGAACTGAAAAAATAATAGTGTTACTGATTTAATAACCCTGCAAAGTCTATTTCATAATATGGCAGTTCTTGAGCAGGAGTAAGAAAAAGGAATTACAAATTTCCTCACGCACATGAAAGTCCCACTGAAAGTTTGTGGCACTTCCTATAAGGCAGTTAGGTGCTTTTGAAAGTTCTTCCTAGGTAACATATGCCCAGTTGATAAAACCAGATTCTATTGACATACCTAGGATCCCTCCGTCCTTCTTTGTGTGAAATTCCAATAAAATAATGTTAACTTGATATTGTAATGCAATATTTCTTTGGTAGTACTGTGGGATCACAGACTATCGTATGATTTGACATGCCCAGGGATCTATGACTGCCACATCCCCAGCTATCATATAACCAGCAACCTGTGTGAACACTGAGGTCAGTGTTTGAAACAAATGCAGAGAAATTTAAAAAATTTTTTTAACTGTACTGAACTTCATAGAAATTTTAGGATGATAGGTATGAGATTTCATTTGATGACCTTCTTGTGTGGTTAGTTGCTGTAGGAGAGAATGTCATCACCCTCAAGACTTTTCTTAACAATCACGCCAACTATCGAGTATTTTAAATTGTAATAAAAATGAAAATAGACTGCTATAGTCCAAACTAAAAGTCGTGCCCAGTTTTGAATTATTTCAGAACTAAGACCTTTGCAATGTAACTAAGGGAAACCTCCTCTGAATTAGTTTGGAGTTCTCCAGGAATAAAACAGACAGGACACTGAGGACACCTCCTTCATTTTAAATATTTTTCTTCCAGAAATGAACTTTGGTAAAATCTCAACAGACTTTTGCATTGTATTACTTGATTTTCTCTATCAGTGCTTTCTATGGATACTGAAACTCTCTGGCATTTGGATTTTTAACCAAATGTTTCAAAAATTAGAATATGTAATGTTTTAGTGTCAAAGATTTAACAGTTTATTTGTACTATTTAGTCAGAGAAACATTGTCTAGCCTTAATCTAATCTTTATGATGAAGTAGTCAATGATGAGGTATATAGTCTACTGTAAGTTTTGCAGTTTGTATTTATTGCTCCTATTCAAATGGTATAAAGGTGAAATTTCAGTAGCCCTGTAAGAGTGATTTTTGCACTGTGGCAAAAGGCTTATCAATTAGTCAAAAAAGCTGCTAAACCTGCCAACAAGCAACAGAATACAACACTGCAACTTGCATGTATTTCATTCTATAAGACATATACAACAAGATGAAGAGAAAAAAAGTATGCAAAGCCAATAGCTAGAAGAAAAAATATACAGACTGGCCAAGATAGTAATATCGTAGAATCATAGAATGGTTTTAGTTGGAAGGGACCTTAAAGATCATCTTGTTCCAAGCCCCCTGCCACGGGCAGGGACACCTCCCACTAGAGTTAAACAACCACTGGGTTGTTTAAAGCCCCATCCACCCTTGAACACTTCTAGGGATGAGGCATCCACAACTTCTCTGGGCAACCTGTTCCAGTGTCTCACCACCCTCACAGTGAAAAATTTCTTCTTGATATCTCACTTGAATCTACCCTCTTCCAGCTTGAAGCCCTTACCCCTTGTCCTATCGCTATATGCCCTTGTAAAAAGTCTTTCTTCAGCTTTCTTATAGGCCCCCTTTAGATACTGGAAAGCCAGTAAAGGTCTCCCTGGAGCCTTCTGTTCTCCAGGCTAAACAGACCCAACTCTCTCAGCCTGTCCTCAGAGGAGAGGTGCTCTAACCCTTTGATCATCTTTGTGGCCTCCTCTGGACCTGCTCCAATAGGTCCGTGTCCTTCTTACATTGGGGGCTCCAGAGCCGGATGCAGTACTCCAGGTGAGGTCTTATGCAAGCATCACAAAGGTGAAGCTGCTTTTTATGAACAGGCCTGACCAAGATCAGTGCCTGCAGAGAAAACAGAGTACCAAGTATTTGTGCAACTAAGGATCTAGACTCCCAGAGTTCACCTCAAGCTGTACTTTTATCTGCTGTGTCATCAGGGTTCACTAAGGTATTACAAATAACTTCAGATATAGATATATGGAAAAGGATTGTGTTTGGGAGATGAAAGATGATGAAACTAAAAAAAATTACCTCTAGAAAACAAAAATATTCCACACACCCTGAGTTTTTTTAAGCAAAAGTTGCAATACTATCTTGTATCTTTTATGCAAGAGGGCTATGAAGATAGCCCTCCATTTTGTGTTTTCTATAGTGTAGATCATGTGCTGTCTTGGATTGTCCAAGCTTTGTAAGGACTTACCAGTTTTAGTCTTATCTTGGAGGATACATAATAACACTATGGTAAATAAATAAAAAAGAAAAGGAATGCTAGAAGACAGAAACAGGTTTAAAAACCACTAATGGGAAACCCCCAGTATTCCAAGCAAGCAGGGACAAACTCAGTTCTTTCTGAAATGAAGGCTCAGAAAATGCTTTTGAAACCAAACTTTTCAGACATGACAAAACCTGCATTTTGCATGTGAATGACAGAAAACTCTAAAGTCACCACTTCAGTGTTCTCATATAAAAGTTTATTAAATAAAATAATTTACCATGAATACAAACAGCAAATAACAGCAAACTCTAGCAAAAATTGCTGTAAGTTGGAATGAACACACAGGTTTTCTCTCAGATCACCTTCTCTTGTGTGCAATGTTTCCAGTTTTGTATAAAGTCCTTAAGAAGATGAGTTCCAACTGCACTAAATGCAATGCAGGTACCTAAGCTTGATGGGTGTTCTTTTCTTATTCCAATTTATAATTGGCAGTATGTACCTCAAAAATCCTTCTAGGTATAGTATGGTAAACAAAAGCATCCAGTTTTGCAAAGAAAGTAATTATTTTTAAATTTAGGGTTGCTCCAGTTCAGAAAAAATCTCCCCAAAGATTCAAAATTCTCCATGATAGTAACTGATTCCTCAGCCTGGGTGTGATACATCAGGAGCCTCCAGCAGCTTGCTAGGTGGGCTACTAAGGAGCTTGTGTGGCTTAACTCGCAGGTAAAGGTATTTTCCCCAGAGGAAGGTTGTCAAAATGAAGCTGTCTTTGAAAAGTAATTCAAGTTTGATGAATTGACAAGTATAAATTAAATTTTAAAATAAATAATTAAATAAATCACTTAGATTCCAAAGGAAATTGCTATCACTTTGGCATTTTAAATTTAAACATATATTGGATGGGTTGCAACTAGGCTGGTTTCTACACTGTCTGTCCAGTTTTTTTTCCAGCAGGGCTAAATTATTTATTGATCAGTTTATGCACATCCTTACTCTAAGGTGGTATGACAGCAGGGCTATACAGAGGTGAGCAGGATTGAGGAGCAAGCATGAGAGCTTGTCACTTTTTTAAGTTCCTCCGGTGGTACAATAAGACAAACTATTAAAATAGAAACTACATATATATATATATACACACTATTTATATAAAAAATACAAAATATATATATAAAAGTTAGATCCTTCCAACTTTTATCCTGGAACATTTGGTTATAGCACAAGCAGTAATGCAGCAGCACATAAAGCCTTCTCCACATGGAATTATCTAGATATGCCTCTTAAACATGCAAATCTTGCAGTTCTACCTTATATTGCATTTTTCTAGGAAGATTTTGCTTATTATTCCTTTTGATAAGTCTCTTACATTTCAAAATACACTTTTTAAACCTTGTTTGAGGTACATAGTTGGAGGAACTAACTTAAATCATAGCCACCTTGAATTAGGCTAGGAATTGTTTGGTTTCAGTTATTTGCTGGAGTTATGTCAACAAATCTTTTTATTTGGATCATTGTGGTTGATGGGGTTTTGCTAAAACATTTCATAGCACATGAAATTGAAATATTTGTGAATAGAAAATATCACTGCTGATAATCATCCCACAGCAGGGTTTTGTTTTTCCTTATAATTCCCTGAGTAATTCCAAAGAGAAATGTTTTCTTGTTCTTCCTATCAACTATTACTTTTCTAAATCTAAATAACGCTAACAAGTACCTTAAAATAGATAAAGAGATTTTTCAAATGCTTTCAGTTATAGTACTTCACAATGAGCCATGGAAGGCCAATTAACACTACAGTGCTCAAAATGTAATGTGTACAAGAACTGGAAGTCATTCCTGTTTTGTCTAAACCTCAGCAAACCCTGGGCCAGGCTCATTCTTACACCTTCACCTGTCTCAGAACACCTGTAACACATTTAGGTCTTGCAGATTTTGCAAAACTCCTGTAGGTTTATAAAAGTACCTGCCACGGATCACTCCCCTCTCTCAGCCCCTCTCATTCCAGCAGGAGACATCTGAAGCAAGGGCACAGGGAATCTGTCTGAACATAAAGGTTCTGACAACACAGTAGTTGTTGTTGTTTAGTGACTATCATACTTTTAAAATGAGACAGATTTTTTGAGGTCCAAGCCAAAATCTCCAAACTTTCTGTTATACAAAAAAATTTCTATGGTACAAGCAGTTTCTTTACATGCTCCGGGGATGCAGAAATGATTCTTTTCCTCCAAGAATGGTGCCTAAGGCTACTCTGTCAAGGCACCTTTTCTTCAAAATTGAGATCAAGCCGATTTGTTTAACAGAATGTTTTATATCTTTAACAGAATTATCTTCTTCCCAAGATAAAAAAGACATGCTAAAATCTGTAATCACTGTTCTGTTTCTTGGTTTATGATTAAAAAATCCATGAAAGAGTCTTCATCAAGTAAGATGTCCAAGGGGAGCAAAATACGCAAGTCAGCATTACACAGTACTAATACATTTCCACATACTTCACTGTTACTTTTTTTTTTTTATTTTTATTCTATTAAGATGGGCCTTCTATTGTTTACAAATACCATTAGTAGTTACAAATACCATGAATAGTTAAGTTTCTGAAAGTTGTTTGGATCACTCATGTGGTATTTATGTCTATATCTGACCCCTGAAAGAAGAAATGCCCTTAAAATTCTGAAAGCTTTAAGCAGATAACTAGAATTAACAATTAAAAATATAAAACAAAATACATACAACATAATTTAATAAGGAATTAAGGAACATATACATGCACAGACAGGTGGCTGTTCTTGTGCATGAGGGGATGATCTTCAATTCAGCATTTAATAAAAATTAATTACATCATTCCTTCAGCTTCTTGGATTCTGCATTTGCCACGAGTATTTTTACTGTTGAGAGGAAAAAGAAAGAGCACAAACTACAACAGAGTATTGTAGTAGCACAGCTGATATTGTGGCTTTTAGCACAGGCAGGTCTCAGGAACATCTATCTCAGTTTACCAGAGAAAGGGTGGAGAAAAAAACCCAACAGACACACAAGGAAATGACTTGTAAGAAGTGTCATTGTTGGAGCCTGTGGCTTGTTCAAAACTTCATGTATAAGATTGTCTCTTTGTCCAATATGAAGCCTTTCGTACTATGAAGCTGGTTTTTTCAGGGAGGGAGGAGTGAAATCTCTGTAATCTAGGCATTTAATTTTCATCTAAAATGCAGATATTTAAATATCTGTGGTACCTGATCATCCACCGGGCCTGGGGGAGTAGGCTTGCTGCTCTCAGAGTTTAATTTTCTTCCCAGACAAAGTAGGGTGTGTGAAGAAGACAAGAGGGAGTGGGAGTGGAGATGGTGCACACCAGGTCCTGCCTTAACACAGAGTTAAGACATCAGCAGAATATTATCTGGATCTGGGTGTTGGGGAACGCATCCAGTTTCCACATTATAGAGAAAGTCATCTGTCAAATGAAGCACATAAATTCCTTATACAGTCAGAGGAAAAGATGTTGGTGTCTTTGAAGAGCTCCAGAGGGAGATCCCATCTGATTAAGTGCAGGCATTTAAGAGACATAGACAATGAAAAGAAAAATGTGCCTCTTCACTCATCTCTCTCACTTTCAAAAACTTACACAAGGAGATTTATTTGTTGCTATGATCAGTGTCCTCATGTCATTTTAACAAGCTTCTTGTAATTGAAATGCTGCAACCCATAAGCCCTCTCAAAACAGGGGATACAAAACATTAAAACTGAACAATGTACATGTTCTATAATACTTGGAGCTAGTTTTATCTAGTCACATCTAGTATAATGACATTTCTGATTTCAATACCATACTCAAACTTACTCCCACCTCCCTTTAAAAAAAAACAAAAACACTTGACCAATTCAGAACTTAAAAAAAAAATAATAATATTACTGTTTGTGTTAAACTGTATCTTTAGCTCCAGGTATCTTTAGTTTACTTCCCCACTCCTAACGATTTTTCCTCCAGAAAAGATTTTCAATTATCTGCTGCAACTTTGCCACATAAAAGAATTGTTTTCTTTTATGTGCCTTATCTTAATCCACTACTCTAACCCCTGGCTGATGTTCAGAAAAGAACTAACTACATCCCTGTTTTGATCCTTGGCCACTAGGGATGGGCTTCTAATTCATCGAGGCTCTGGAGGAGCAACTCGGCAGGGCTGACACTCAACCAGAAGCTGTTGAGAAACTCCTTTCCTCCTTATGAAAAAAAATGTAACAGCATGTGGGATCAGTGACAAAAAGCCTATAAAATCATCGAATAGGAACTGAACAACCCGTCACCTCCCTCACAATGTATTTTTCTTCATTTTCTTGATCTAACTGCCCTTCATGACAGGAAAAATACCATTTATAAAACCAAGTGTCTCAGGGTAGGAAGTGAAAATTGATTGTCCTGCTGTTTCTACAGAATTCACCTAATCATGCCATGATGATTATCTCAGAAAAGAATTGTTCCAAAGTGTTTTTCAGGTTTAAGATGACCACACCTACATTCAGCAGAACTAATGCATCCTGCTTTCCTCTGGCTTCCCGGCTCACCCCTTCCAGTCCCTCCTGCTTCCCAATCCGTTACCCACCTCTCAGTGTTTTTCCACCACACTCCATCCCTCTCCCAGCATTCTTTCCACCTCCTCCCACTATTTTCGGCCCATGTCTGCTCTATTTCTCTTTGCCCAAAATGTCTCCAAATCCACCATGATTCTGGCAAGTGACAACATGTGCTTTAGCTGTAAGTATCTTCTCACTGTGCCCGGACAGTCAGCACAGAGATGTTCACTGGCAGCTCCTCAGAAGCAACATGGGCTCATCCTTAATCTCATCCTTAGCTTAGAGCACACAGTCATTTGAGTCTCTTGTGTCCCGCCAGCCAAAAATTCTGATTAAACTGTGAAGTTGTATCTCTCTGATATTTCTTCCCATCTTTCCAACTGGCTTGAAACTACCTAAAATACTCAAAAAAATTGCGGGGAAAATGTCAGAGCAGTTGAGCAAGCACCAAGACAGAACAGTGTGACTTTGTTCTTTTAAAACACCGTGAAAAAAAAAGAGAAAATATTAAATAATTGTTTAAAGTATAATTACTTTACCTATAAGTACCATTAAAATATAATGGAAGAAACTCAGAGGAAAAAATATATTTAGCATTTTAATTAAAACTATAAATTCCAATAATGAACAGTTAGGAAAGGTCCATTATGAAAAGTAAAAGGAACTAGAAAACTAGACCAGCCTGAAGGAAAAATTAGAACTAATTTTTAAAAGATATTTAAAAATATTTTGATTGATGTGGCCTGATATGTTTGAGTTTTATTTATTAAGGAAGAATATAAATTGGAGCTTTATTTATTATCATTTATATTGAAGCAAATGACGGAGGACCACAATTAAAATTAAGTTCCCCTGGCACTAGGAGCTGCACTGTAACATGATTCACAGTCAGGCTTCAAAGTCTTGGTTCTCTGTTCTACCAGTTTCTCCTGAGAGTTGTGATGTCAAGGCAGGTGGCTGATCCCCCACAACTGGATCTGATGCTTTGCCAGACTTCATTCTTGGTAATTAAAGGAACTGTGATTATAGCCTGACTTTGGCCTCCAGCATACAGGATTTCTATTCTTCCTTTCTCCCTCCTCATATCCTTCCCTTTCATACTGCTAAATGTAATGAACAATGAAAAACCTTTTCATATCACCAGAAAGATCAAAAAGTAAGTGTCCAAATCTGCCCACTCAGACTCTTTTTAATATGTCAAAACAAAAAAACAAATCTAAATGCTTTTGGAAATGCTTCATTTTAGACATTCTTCTCCTGAGCTGTGCTGAAATCTAGGAGTCTGAAAAATATTCTCTGTCACCTGAAGTCTCCTTCTGTGTTCAAGTACCAGAGCTGAGCTCAGGCTCCCTCACTACTTACAAGAGCCATCAGCTGTCCTAAGGCAAACTGCAGTACTATCAAATGGTTCAAACACAGTTATGATTTGGAGCTTTGAGCAACCTGCTCTGGTGGGAGGTGTCCCTGCCCATGGCAGAGGGGTGGAACTAGATGGTCTTTAAGGTCCCTTTTCCAACCCAAACCGTTCTATGATTCATAGTGTGCCTCTGACAGCTAGGTTTTCCTTGCTTTGAGAATTGCTTTGAGAATATACATTTATAACTGTCTGACATTATCCATGCAGTTCCTCTTATTCATAGAACTATTGAAATCAAGGCAATCAATCAGATCTCAGATTTGACATAATAATTTTTTTCTGAAGTTGAACGGAATCGGGCTCAACTGAGACAGTGTGATTCACCCTGACATTTCTCAGGTACAACCGAGGGGCAGTGTCCAGATAGAACATTTCAGATTTTTTAAGAGATCTAACTACTTAGACGTGCACTAAGCCATTTTTGACGCTTGTAAAGCACCAACTGTAGATTTGAACATAAAAGCAGTAACTTCCCCCCAGCGTGAGCAACTGTAGAAACATTTCTGAAAACCTGATGGTCTTCAGAATACTTTTAAGCCTTGTCCACCTCTCCTTAGATATGCAGGCATCAGTAGTAGCCTCCGGACGCTCATCCCTGCATGAAGCAGGTCTTCCTAGCTGAAGCGCTCCTCCATGCTGTGGAAACTGAGGCACAACCCTACGGAAGAGGCATTTTATGAAGGAGCAAAGCTGACCCCCCCCCGGGTTGTGAAAGGTTTTATGCCAAGCCACAGCACGGGGCAGGCTGCTGTGGAGGGAGCGAGGCGGGATAGGGGATACAGCCCAGAGGGTCTCCCCCTCACGGCCCGGGCACTCCGGCCTCCCTCCCCTTCCCGGCCCGGGCACCCCTGCGTCCCCCTCACAGCCGCCCCTGCCGGCTTTGACCCCAGGGCCCCCGGCGGCCCTGAAGACAATGGGGACGGGCCGCCCGCTCCGGCAGGGCCGGTGGCTCTAGAGCTCAGCCTCGCCCTCTGGAGGAACGGCTCACTGGTCGGTCCGGCGCAGCCCGCCCGGCTGTTCTCCTCAGAGAGCTTGTGAGGGCCGCCCCCGCCCGAGGGTTACCAAGGCGGGGCGCCGAGGGGGTACCGGGCAAGGCAAAGGCTGGCTCCCACCGCCCTCATCCCGCTGCCCCCGGCCGCCGCTGGGGCGAGCCCTCCCCGGCCGCCGGCGGAGCTCCCGCCCCTCTGTGCCCCGAGCCCGGCCGCCAGGTGGCGCTGCCGCCCCGCGAGCCGGCCTTCTCCACCCGCCCCTCCAGGTTCCTCCCACCAGCGACGTCACACCAGGGGGCGGGGAGACAGGAGGAAGTCGGCGGGGCTGCGCGCGCACCTCGGGGCGCTGGCCGCGGCGGAAGCCCCGCCTCCTTCGCCCCCTTTCCCCAGCACGCGCGCGTCAGCTCTGGAAAGGGCGGGCTGTTGGGCGTGCGCGCGCAAGCCGCTATTGTCGGCGGGGAAGGCGGGAAGCCCTTCATGGAGGCTTGCGCCCTCCTCCACCCCACCCCCCACCCCCCCGTCCGCCCTGGGCGCCCCTTCCTCAGAGAAGCGCCGTCTCTTTTCACTCGGACGGGGCTGCTCCGCTTCTCCCCTCCGCGGCCGGGCAACAGCGCCGCTCCCGAGCAATGGCGGCGGGGCGGGGGCGGGGTGCGGGACGGTCGGCGGCTGCTTCACGGCCGCCCGTAGCAAATGGCGGCTGCGGCGGGAGAGGAGCGCGTCGGCTTCGCAACGTGGGCTCAGTCCGCCCTCCTTTGCCGGGAGGCCCTGCGGGCACCTCCTCGTTAGCCGTGCTCGGCGGGACGTGCTGGCCTCTGCCTCGGCCCGGGGCGCGGAGCGGGGCCCGGCTGCCCCACCGCGCGTTAGGCCGTGTCGGGACGGTCCTGGCGTGGCCTTCGCGCTCCCCAGCGGTGCCACCGCGGCCTGGGTGGGGGTGGTGTGCTGTGCCCTTGAGCACTAGGGTGTGGAGACGGCACAACACGCGTTGTGATTTTTGCTGAAATAAAGCTTCCCCAAGCGAAGGATGGGGAAAAGCGGTGCAGTTTTGTTGTTTTATTTTTTATTTTATTTATTTCAGTATGCTACTGCTGAACGGCATTATCTGAAGCCAAGTACTGGGTGGATCTGGGTGACAACTGGTGGCCTGGAGGTCATAACGTTAACAGATTACTTTCTAGACAAAAGTGGAGAAAGCCTTTCTTTGTTCTTTTTGGAGGAAAAGGCCAGGCCTTTGTGTGCCTTTTACTGGATAGTTCTACTGCTGCGTGTTCAGAGTCCACGGGAGGTTCTCTGGTGCTGTGAGAACTGCTGTTTCAAAATTAGGTTTCTCTTCAACATAGCATCATGAGTATGTCTGTCATAAAATAAATATAACATAAACTGTGTGCCGTCTTTCATTTGCTGTGGTTGCATGCCAGCATTCGAAGACTTGCAGGTCTGTGTTACAGTGGGACAACCACAAGAACTTTTGTGGAATTATATTAGAATAATATGGGGGAACTTGCCCCAGGGTCTTGTACGTATTATACGCTAACTTTTCAGAAATGTTATTTATTAGTTTAGCAGATAGGCGCAACATGGCGTGAAGCTAAGTAGTGTGACACAATGCTTTAACAGTTAAAGTTATTTATTTAAGGAAAAGATATGTAGTTCTTACGTTTTGTAAGTTTTTTTAGAAAGTGTTAGCAATATGAGCTATTTAACTCCTGTTCCTTTTGTTGATCTAAAAATTTCAAGAGTAATGGATTCAAGAGTAATACAGTAATGGATTTTTAAAAATGCTTTTAAATATATCAATAAAACTTAACTCCAGGAAAATCCATCGATTGCATTTTACTTACTTTTGAATAGCGTGAAGCCTTGTAGTTAAACCTGGATAGTTGGGTGTCAAGCTTTCAGTGAAGATCTGGGAATCACGCCTAATTTTCTTGGCCCGGGATTAATGCTTTCTCTTTATCGTTAGCTTGACAAAAATCGGTTCAGGATATAATTTAGAAGGTTTACATTATTTCGATTATCTGCTGTTGTCTCACGCTCCAATAATTTATGTTCCCTTTTTTCCCCTTATTCTTAGCTGCCAAAAATACCTTCCCTTCTGCCAAACTTTCTCTTATTTGTCCTTGGGTACTCTTATTTCAGAAGCTGCCTTTCACTCTTTATTTTCCATGTTAATTTCTGATTTCTGTATAGAAGTGGATTTTTAATGTTAATATTTTTTCTTCATAGTAGATTGCTTTTGGACAGGGACAGAACTTCTGGACAGGGAACAATGTTGAATTTGACATTGCTCCATGAATGCTTGTGAATCTTGGAAAGAATATAATTCTTACCCTTTGCAATGGGGTTTGGGCTCTTGGGGGTTTGTCATGAATATAATGATAGTATTGCAGTCATTTTATGAGTTTCACATTTATCAGTAATGGTTTTGTGAGTTATGTTTTGTATGTAATATAGGCAGGGAAGAAGTGCCACATGACCTATTCAGAAAACAGTCAATAGCCAAAGTTCCATAATACGCAGAGACAAGCTGTATTACTTGTTTTCTTAGAAATTGTTTCACTGTATATACATTATTATTTTTTTTACATTAGAACTGAAAATTAGGTGCATAAGAATCGATGGTTCAAGAAAAAAGTGTTAAGGTCTGCAGAGAGATCTTTCAGAGATCTTTTTTATTAAAAAGTGTTCTGGCATTTAGTGTTTCTATGTTTACATTTAGAAGTTTGCTAGGTATTAGTAGACCTCTGCCCTTGTTCTCTACTGTCGAAATCCTGAAATCTGCTGCAGAGTTCTTCAAGGGAACATGGGTATTTCAGAAGAGTGACCATGTGGGATGGCCAGGGCCAGGTGGCCCTCGCCTTTTGTGAAACCCGGTCTCAAACACACCCCCTGCTTCGTCAGCAGGTCCTGCAGGAAGATACCCCCTTCTGTCACAGGCAGAGGTTGGTTACGTTCTCCAAGATAGTCACGGTAAGAGTTGTTGTCCTCTAAAGTTAGTAATTGTGGTGAAGAAGTTAAGTGTGTCTTAATACCCGTGTGTGTAAACTGTTCTGACTCTTCTGGTCGCTAATTGTGATGTGAGGTGCGCTGGTGCGGATCGATCCAAACCAAATGCGAATGGACAGCACCAGGAATTTGACTTCACCTCAGAGCAGGTATTTGGGATACAAGAAGCACAGGTCACTTCCTCCACGTGGCAGAACGATGAGCTGGCATCCACTCTGAAGCACCTGAAGATGGGGTAACCCAAGAGGGAAGTTCATGTGTTCAGGAGCAGATGTCAATTAAGACAATGTCTGACCATTCGGGTGCCAGCATGTCCCAGCAGTACAGGCCTGTCAGACAGCCCCTTGGTGAAATTCAGGGTTGCTTGACATAATAATTTGTTAGAAGGTGGAGAATTGCTGTAGGCATTGTGAACTGGGGAAAAAAAAAAAAAAAAAAAAAAAAACCACACAACATAACTGGAACAAGTCCAGATTGCCATTTGATGTTAAGCCCAACTAAGTGCCGTTTGAAGTTGTAATTTTTTAAATGAGAAGTCAAATATGAAACTTGTTGCTCTTACTAGAAATAAAACAAACCCGCAGGGGAGTTTTCGTACTAGGGTGTCTTGGACAATTGGCTACTGCACTTTGAAACTTCTGTGGTAGATGCAGTGCTTTTCCAAAGCATTTTGCTCCGCACCTTTTCAACTAAATTCCTTTTTTCTCCCCTTCCAGTATGTCTCTCGTCTTGGGTGAAGCACACCATGCTGGTACAGTTTATGACTTTCAGTCCAAGTATTTCCACAAACTAGGATTTAGAAGGCTCCAATGGTACCAGGGCTTCGTTAGAGCAATAGTTGCTAAGAATTAATGCAGGAGTCCTTGGAAGAGAGATGGGACTTCAGGATTTACTTTCCTTTATGCAGGGGGTATTATCACTATGCAAAATCAGTGTGTTGATTGCAAATTAAAGGCCATATGTACTGATTCACTAAGAGATGAAAAGCTGTTATAAAAAGTAATTGATTCTATTTCTGAGCTGGTATGAGTGTGCCTTTGAGACAAATAGTCAAATATATGAAATGAGTTAAGGGTTGTGTTGCATTATTTTCTCATGCGGTGCCACTGCTTTGTGTTCCCTTTTCTCCCATATTGTATGCCTTTTAATCTTAAAAAAAAAAAAAAAATCCAACAGCATATCCTTCTATGTCTTGAAGTTAGCATTTCAACAATATTTTTCTATATTGTATTGTATTCAGCCTCAAAGGCATAACTATTGGTTTACTAAAACACAAACAGGTAGGTTATGAACATGCACAGTTAAGCTTAGTGAAAGAAGATGAAGTCTGTTATGCGGTGACACTATGAGGGGAAATGGAGAAAAGCCAGAAACAACCCTGTCTTTAAAAATCAGTTTCATTTGCTCTAGAGCTTCAAACTCAGAAGGTTTCACCAAGTTCATACAGCTACAGCTTTTGTCACTTGTGAAAACCTGTTGGAAGAAATGAGTTGTTTGGGGCAGGGTGGCCTCAGGATGGAAAGAGCAGAAGAGAAAGTGGACAGGAAGGAAAATTAAGCTCCATACATGGATGTATTAAAGAAATGAAAAAATCGTGTTTGGGGAACAAGGGTGCATCCTGGAAAAGGAATTTCCTTTAAAAGTGATAAAATTAATGCTATTTTCATATTAATATTTCTGTACTTTTTCTTTTGGAAGACTGCTGAGATCCTAATAGCCCGTTTTGGGTGAATACTTCCATGAATACTTCCATGTTCTGGGGATCAGAAAGATTCGGGTTGCTCTGAATTTTATGTGACATCACTGAAGAGCTTTCTCTTTCCCAGCAGCCCAGCTATGCTAGATTGAAGAGGCTTTCCTTGATCATTTCAGATGGATAGCAGGACTGTTCTTAGAATTGGAAAGTTTGCTGGCTGCAGAGTTTATCTGCTTTCCAGGACAAAAAGTGCCACAAGTTAGTTATCCATCTAAAAACTCTGCAAATAATTAAGCAACACTGTAATGGCATATGAGGGAAAATTCCCTTTGAAATATTTTATCTTCAATATAGGAGGCGCACACAGATCTATTTTGAGAATAAAAGTGTCCCTTGTATTCTAAATACTTTTTTTTCCAAAGGATTTTGTGTAAAGAACCAATTGGTCTTCCTCTCCCAGTCCCTGTAGGCAAAGCCACCAGTGGCTGAAACCTCCTTTTACACAGAGCTTCTTTTGTGAATGGAGGAGCCCAATAAGTGCAGCAAGAGCAAAATACAGTATTTGGTCTCTGAAATACTTCCACAAAACCATTCTTTACAGATCTAGGCTGTACATCAGGGAGAATTTTATCTAAACCGATTTAATGTTAGGTAGGAGGGTTAAATAGCGTTGGGATCTTTTTTTTCATTTGGGGGTTAGTAATTTATCACTTGAAGTTGTAGAATATATTAATTATCAGAACAATTGGCCCTATTGAAAGTTTCTTAAGTGAAAGCCACAAGTTATCAGATAAATTTAGAGTTGTGTAATTTTCTCATAACCCTTCACTTGGAAGCCTTTTTGCTTCCAGTATAGGATGAGGTCTGGCAGCGAGGTTAACCCTGACCTCTGAGTGTTCTATATGGACTCGTTCATTTCTGCCACATTCTTTCAGTTTAAATTTAGATTTGCTGTCAGCTATTATGCCTATTGCAATAAGCTCCATGGGCAAAACATTGAAACAAATACGCCTTTTATCACAGATGTTTTTGCTGAATAAGATTAGTGAAGAACACTTGGAAGCTGAAAAACAGAGTGCAGAAGCCTTTGGTCCAAAAGGCACAAATAGTTGAATGTCTGGAATGTATTTACTTCTCAATCCAAGGAAAGAGCAAGTAATTGTTTAGGTGATGGACAATAATCTTGTGCCCTGTGTTACCTCTGTCATTTGTCATTGGTAGTAATGAAATTTTAGCTATGTAAGTGAACATGCAATCCCGACGTGAATGTGTAAATGTAGCAAAAACATTAAATTTGCTTTTCTAAAACAAGCTGTGGTTGCTGTAGGAAGTAGTAACCTAAAACTAAATTTTATGTTTGGCTGATTGCTAAATGTGTCTTAGTAATTAAACAGTTGGGTTAGGCCTTCATATGCCTTCTGTCTTCATATGCAGTAATTAACTGAAGCATAATAGCTGCATCTGTAACTGTAAGTTTAAGGAAATGCATACCACTTAATTTTAAATTTAGCACAGAGTATGATACTTCTGTTTTATTATATTTTTATTCCTTTTTTGTTTAATCTGGGTGTATGCGACTTGAGAAATCTATATGGCAAAGGAGTTCGCTTTCAAGGGCAATATGTCATTCTCTGCCTAATGTCTGACATGATCTTCATAGATAAGGTTGCTCCATCTTGAAAGATTTGTTTGACAAGGGATTCTCTGGTCTCACCTTCTACTACTGCCCATCTGTCTAGGATAGGAGAAGAGGAAACGGCCTCAAGGTGAAACCAGGAGAGGTTTAGATTGGATATGAGGAAAAATTTCTTCACCAAAAGTGTTATCAAGCATTGGAACAGGCTGCCCAGGAGAATGGGGGAGTCACCATCCCTGTTACCATTCTGAGGTAACATACAGAAAGTGTTCTGTAGGGTGCTTCTGTCTCTAAGCTTTTCAGGTTCTTAAAAAAAAATAACAGCATCCCTATGCATTGCTGAATGACTGTGTCTCCAACAAAGAAAGGAGAGAATACAGAAAGGAGTGTTCTCCCTGTACACCTTTTTGTGTGAAAAAGTGAATAAAGCAAGCCGTGATTCCTAGATAATTTAGAGTGAGGTGGTTTTTCCTCCTGAAGGGCAGGACACACAGGCTTATAAAGATGCTCTGACCCCACTGCCTTTGCATTTGCTGTGGGCAGGATACACTGATGCTC
The DNA here is from genome assembly GCA_004320125.1 of Scolopax mira. Lineage (NCBI taxonomy): Eukaryota > Metazoa > Chordata > Aves > Charadriiformes > Scolopacidae > Scolopax > Scolopax mira. Next base: position 76,004 of record BJBW01006025.1, on the reverse strand, counting down.
ACCCCTTCTGAGCACTTTGATGGCATCCAACCTAGTTCCTCGGACTGAACACTGGAGATTTGTGTTCCTCGTGAATGGATTAGGCAGAATTTATTCACTGGTTAGGAGTCCTACTGTGCAGGCGATATATTTTTGAATGTAAGTAACATCATGTTTTTGCTCTTCAGCAGGAAATTTCAGGCAACCTTTGAAATACATAGCCAATCAGTATTTGTTCCAAATGGTGCTTTTGTGCCAAATTTCCAATTAGTGAATGGCATTTGTTAAGTAACCCCTTTTGGCTTTATCCTGAAGGATAATGAAAATCCATCTTTTTCCTCATCCCCTTAATAGACACAATATAGAGTCTTACTGAACTAAAAAAGACTGAACTGAATGGAGAAAAATAGGACAGTTAGAGTTTGGGGAAACTCTTCAGGACTTTTATTTTTAAGGAATGACTGTGGCTGGGGTGCTATTACAGTAAAACAAGAAACTTACAGAAGTAAAGGGGGGAGGTTGGCTCATACAGATGTGTTGCAGAGTGCTGGTGAATGCTGTAAATACTGCTCCGGAGTGTTGGTGAATACTGTAAATACTGTTACAGTAAGGAAGTATTTGTCAAGGAAAAGGCAAAATGTGCTTCCCAATGCATGGAGCTCTATTTTTTGACTGTAACAATATGTCACGTGTTTGTTTTCTTACATGTATTTGGAGTGTCTTAATAAGAAATATTTGGAAGCCTTTCTTTAAGTCTTCATAAATTTTCATCTTTGCATTTGGAAAATGCTAAATTAGACACTTCTCCATCCACCTCCCAAAATACTTTTTTTTTCTGCCATGGAACAGAAAATGGACTGTTTGCACTTGTGTAAATCTCTCTTACTTTTTTTTTTTTGACTCAAAAATTCTAACTTCTAATGTAACCTTCAGCGTTTGTCATCTGGCAAGTACAATTTTTGCATGGTTCACTGAAAAATCAAACACACTTTACTCATTTCTGTATGTAATTGTTGCCTCAGAATTATTTACTACTGATTGGTAAGAACGCGCATTCTTATAGCTCCTTTTTCTTAATTACATTTTAATTGTGTTGAGAATTAGAACCTTTTTACTAGATTTTGATGCACTTCCTACATTAATTGTTGCGGGATTGTTTGGGTTGGGTTATGTGGTTTTTTCCTTGTTGATGGGAGTTTTAAGCATTGTTTACTTTTGAAAAGACAAATATGTGAAGAAGCATAACTACAGGAAAATGTAGAATCTTTTCTTTGTCTAGAAATGATTGCTGTGGACATTTATCAACAGACATATTTCTAGTGTAAGATCACCTTGCTTAGAAAGGATTCAACAGGGGGAAAGCCTCTTGATATTCACTTTCTGTGGAACATCTTGTATTTCCTATATTTAACTTTAAAATTGTTTGGAAAGACAATGGGAAGTAATCAAAGAATCTGTTTAATTAATAGCTACAGAGTTGAAATACAGCTTTGATGAATACAACTTCTCACAGAATTTCAGGAAAAATGCTCAGAGGTGTATAACAATTTGTGAAATTCCAAATAAATATTTGGAAACCTAAAGACTGGATATTAAAATTTCAATGTTTCAAAACAATACCTACAAAGATAGTACTCACCCCTCTGAAGGGAACATACTTCTGTTGGTAATATTGGACCAGATATGTGACAATCTGGGGCATCATTCTTCCTTACTGTGGTGAAGATGACTAGTTCTATTAGCAAAAATAGGTCAGTGTACTACTGGAGTGAGCCTCCTGGATTGTATTCCTAAAGCTTTTTTCTATGGTAGTGAGCAAATTATAGTTATCTCTCTGTTGCAATTGTGAAGCTCTCATGAGGAAAAAAAATCACCATAAAGATTTATCAGGTAGAAATAATAACAATATTCATCTGGCTCCCCTAGGTTTCTTGGAGTGTTGGTATGATGCTCTTAGGTTTTTAGCAGGATGGCAGCGCACTCTTATGTTTGTGTGCTCAGTCTGTTAGAATTGTTTGCTAAGAAATTATCTTCCCTGCAAAGACATGTATTGTTTGTGAAAGCGAGACGGATGAAAGAACTGATGTAGCTTCAGGACAGAGATTAATCTGGGGAGCTGTAGCTGCCCATGATGACAGGGAGGTCAGTGTGACTCTGTTTTTATTGAGTGAGGATAATGAGGCATAATACAGCAGCACGCACGGGGACTGCCATGGAAGGATGCTTAAGGGGAGTCACTGGAAAGGATTTTGAGGAAACTAAGGAACAAGAAAAGTATTTTTGGCAGTTGTGCTACAATGCATTAATGTTTTCATTATACAGTGATGTCGTTCAGATAGAAGAAGGAGATACCTCCATGAAAACAGAAAATGTTTGAGACCAATAACGTATTCCCAAGGATGGGCAGAAAAAAGCTGCAAGACTTGACAAAGTCTGTAATTATAGTAAGGAATAAAATAACAGAGCACACGATGACCTTCAGTGTTCTGATTCATATTGACAATCAGCAATAAGTGGGGAGATGCTGACATAGAAATGGCTTAGGGAGGAGACATTAAAGTTACTTTGGTTTTGGTCTTGGTTATGCTTAGCTCGAGCTGGCAGTGGTTCACCCAAGATGAAGTGTTAGAAAGCCATTCAGATATACAGAAGTGGAGTGTGATCATTTGAGTATGAAGAACAGCTATGAATATGTGTCAACAGGGCTGGAGTGATAATTGAAGCTTTCTAAATGGAGAAAGTTACCAAAGGACAGGGAAAGAGCTGGTCAGCTTTTTCTCTGAGGGCTAGAAAAGTGAGAGTCTTCAAGTTACAAAAAACTTGAATGTTTTAAGACTTCATTTATGTTTGATTTCTTGTAGACCGAGCCAGAAAAAGGATCTGAATGGTCAGACTCTATGTCATGTCTTATGAAGAAACTGGAACAGTTGAATTTAGATATTGAAGAAGCTCTGAGTGCTGGTTCTTCTCCCTCCAGCACTCCTTCTACCAAAAAGCAAAAGCAAATGGTAAGAATGTGTGTGTTTTCAAATATTTAGCTATCAGATGCTCATCGAGCCATGGTTTTCAAATGTGATTGTATTTCTGGAAAGGCTGAGGAGCTCAGGTCCATGGATAAAGTAAGTTACAGTTTTCACTCAATAAACCTGAAATCTCATTAATTGCTTAGATGACTAGTGGTCAAATAAACAGAAATATCATAGGATGAAACTTGTAATTACATTTTCTGTCAATATGGCTTAAAATCATTATACTTGCTATATTTATTTAAAGACATAATAGCAAGAGGGATACTATGTATGTTCTTCAAGAGTTGAATATTTTTTTCTTTATTTTATCTGAATGTTTGATTTAGAGCTGTATTCCTCTAGTTAAAAATATTTGTGGTGGCAGGTGTCATCAGTTGATGACACAGTTTCCCAAGCTTTTATTTTGAAGGCAAATGGGATTAAAAAGCAATGATACTATTTTACTAATTTTTTTAAATTTTAAGTTTGGTTTTTTTATAGGAGCAAGAAACTGGAAAGTGAACAGCATGAGAAATAGGAGTGTTTGTTCTCTGCTTTAGATTATGATTAAAGTCGGTTCTTAAGATAGAGTTGTTTGGTTTTGCGGTGGTAAATGTTAGCGCTGGCTTGAAATTCCTGGAAGGTGAGCTTGTTTAAATGCTTTTGCCATCACTGCTGTTTCAATGCTGCTTCGTTTTGCAAAAGTAAATTCTTTAAGTAAATGTCTCTGTGGATCTTAGTGTGAATGTTCATGTCCCTCAAGGTGGGACATTCAGAATCTTGCATCTCAGTGTTGCACTTTGCAGAAGGCGTTTTCATATTCTGCTGAGAGAGTGTTAGTAACAGAGTGGCCATGACTGCCACATTTCTTTCTTATTGTACATGTCAGCAGGTCAGAATCAGCTCTGTCCAACAGAATTAATTTCATCATTAACTTGTCTGTTAATGGATAGTGTTCTGTCTTCTTGTAGGAGACTGCTCAATGTTTTCTGTCAAAATGTGGTGGCAGCGTAGTCTGTTTTTCTGCCTGAAAGTGAAATCCAAGCCATAAGAGTTTAAGTGCTTCCCATTGTGAGGCAGTCTGGGTTTGGTTATCAGTGATCCAAACACCTGTGATTTTATGGCTGTGCTTATTCTTCTAAGACAAAAAAAAACCCATTGGTTAGGCATCATTCTTTGCCATGATGACTTGAACATCACAGGACACTGGATTTCACATCCTTTGTTGAGCATTCAGAAGTAGCACGTAGACAGCAGAAAACCAACTCCAAATAGGCAATGTTTTCAAATACCCTTTGATACATAAGAGCAACAACATCAGAAGTGGTTGCATAGGAAATGCCAACACCAGCATCCCAGATACTTGCACTTCTTTTACTAAAACCTAGTGGCAAGACATCTTCTAAGTACAGAGACTAGGACTTTGGGTGCAGCCTCTTCCTGGTGCATATCATAGTCATAGAATTGCCTAGGTTGGAAGGGATCTTTCAGATCATCTAGTACAACCATCAACCTAACACTGACAAAAAATACCACTAAACCCTATCTCTAAGCACTATGTCTACCTGTCTTTTAAATAACACCAGGGATGATGCCTCAGCCACTTCCCTGGGCAGCTTGTTCCAGTGCTCAATAACCCTTTCAGTGTAAAAAAATTTTCCTAATATCCAATTTAAACCTCCCCTGGCGCAACTAGAGCCCATTTCCTCTTGACCTATCAACTCTAGCTTGCAGGAAGAGACTGACTCCCAGCTCTCTACAACCTCCTTCCAGGTAGTTGTAGAGAGCAATAAGGTCTCCCCTCAGCCTCCTTTTCTCCAGTCTTAACAGTCCCAGCTCCCTCAGCCTCTCCTCTTAAGACTTGTTTTCCAGACCTTTCATCAGCTTTACTCTTCTCTGGACAAGCTCCAGCACCTCAGTTACTTGCTTATAGTAAGGGACCCACAAATGAACATAGGACTCAAGGTGAGGCATCACCAATGCCAAGTACAGGGGGACAATCACCTCCTGAGTCCTACTCACCACACTGTTCCTGAGACAGACCAGGATGCTGTTGGCCTTCTCATCCACCTGGGCACACTGCTGGCTCATGTTCAGCCGACAGTCGACCAACACCCCCAGGTCCTTTTCTGCCAGGCAGCTCTCCAGCCATTCTTCCCCAAGTCTGTAGCACTGCCTGGGCTTGTTCTGACCCAAGCTCAGGATTTAACACTTGTCCATGTTGGTCCTCAAACCATTGGCTTTGGCCCATCCATCCAGCCTGTCTAGATCCTTCTGCAAAGCCTTTGTACCCCCCAGCAGGTCAACACCCCCACCTAACTTGGTGTCATCTGCAAACTTACTGAGGGTGCACTTGATCCCCTCGTCCAGATCATTGATAAGGATGTTGAAGAGAACCAGCCCCAGTACTGAGCCCTGGGGAACACCACTGATGACCAACTGGGTTTAACTCCATTCATCACCACTCTGGGCCCAGACTCCAGACAGTTTTTTACCCAGTGAAGAGTACTCCTGTCCAAGCCATGGGCAGCCAGTTTCTCCAGGTGAATGCTGTGGAAAAATGTGCCTTACTAAAGTCCAGGTAAAAAAAATCCCCAGCCTTTCCCTCATCCACGAAGCATGTCACTTTGTCATAGAAGGAGATCAGGTTTGTCAAGCAGGACGTGCCCCTCATGAACTGTGCTGGCTGGGCCTGATCACCTGGGCGTCCTTCATGTGCTTGCATAATGGCACTCAAGATGATTTGTTCCATGACCTTCCCAGGCACCAAGGTCAGACTGACAGGCCTGTAGTTCCCTGAATCATCCTGACAGCCCTTCATGTGGATGGGCATCATATTTGCTAGACACTAGTCAAATGGGACCGCCCTGGTTAGCCAGAACTGCTAATACATGATGGAAAGTGGCTCAGTGAGCACTTCTGCCAGCACCTTCAGTATCCTTGGGGGTGCATCCCATCTGGTCCCATAGACTTGTATATGTCCAGGTGTTGGAGCAGGTCCCTCACCTTGTTTCCCTTGCCAATAGTTGCATCTGTCTGGACGAATGCAAAAAGATTTCAAGGATGTTTCTGACACTGATGCCAAAATTACCTTTTTCTATAATATGATATTTGGGTAGTTAACACTCTTCTTTATCATAGAGTCATACAATGGTTAAGGTTAAGGAAGGGATCTTAGAGATCATCTAAGTTGTTCCAGCTCCCACTAGAGCAGATTTCCCTATCCACCCTGGTCTTGAGCACTTTCAGGGATGGGGTATCTGGGCAACCTGTTCCAGTGCCTCACCATCCCCATAATGAAAAACTTCTTCCTTTTATCTAACCTAAATCTACCTTCTTCCAGTTTGAAGCCATCGCTCTTCATCCTATCACTACATGCTCTCCAGCTTTCTCCCTTCAGATACTGGAAGGCTGCTATAAGGCTTCCATGTAGCCTTTTCTTCTCCTTGCGGAACAACCGCAACTCTCTAAACCTGCCTTCATAGGAGGGGTGGTCCTCAGATTATGTCTTCTTCCTATTCTGAAGCAGGAGAGCTTGCTTCATTTTAATTGTTTATGGGCAGGCAAATACCATGCGAATCACCCCATTTTTATTGTGGCATTATTTGGCAAACTGGAAATGATCTGTAAACCTCCAGGAGCCCCTTTCACTGCAGGAGTTGTAAAGGACATTTAACACAAAGTTCTTCCTGATGAGACCAGCCAGATTAGAGCAAGAAGAGTCAGGGATAGTGTGTTGGGGAACTGATGATGGGTATGCCCTTTGCTGTTTCTGCAAAGGTATTTGTAATCAAAAGATTTCTGAACAGGGGAATCGTCTAATTTAATAATTTGCCTCAAAAGAGGTTGACCTTATTCTTCCTGTATTGTCCAAGAAGCAAAATACAGCCTCCTAAATATCCATGAATTTACTGTGAAGAAATTGAGATTTTGAAAATCTCAGAATGACAGTTGCAGTGGAAAAAAAATTAACACATTCTTGTTTTCATACAAGTTGTATGAGTAACTTACCTTCTATAGATACATCCCATTTGGTCCATATTTCTTATTATAGCTTGCAATTTGTTCCACATATATCAACTTGTCACTCACAACAAAACTTGAATAATAAGAGATATATCTTAGACATATGTTTATTTACTAGTAACTTTAGCTACTATAAAATGATGAACCACTACGGGTTCTTCACATGTTTTTATCCTATTTTGATTATATAAACTGGGAACTGACACAAGAAATTACGATTGAAAAGGATTTTGGGTGAAGTGCTCACAGGTGCAAGGCCAACTTATAGACCTGAGGTCTCTGAAGTAGGTGACTACCATATGAGTGGCAACATGCTTGGTGGACTGGCTTTTCTGAAAATTGATCTCTTGAGGGTGTGGGCAATTTTTAACAGATGACAAGAGTATTCATTTCTTATGGCAGATGCTGTCTCTCAAATACATTTTTTTATTTAGTTGCTAGGTTGAGCCAATCAGATTTTTACTGAAGGATTTTTCATCTGTTCATGGAAGTAATATCCTTTAAATTTTCCTGTTGTGAAAATATGTGTCATTAATAATATGCTATTGAACAAAAATTTTGCAGGAAGAAGTCTAAATATTGGCTGGTGAAAATAGTCTGGATGAATAAATACTGTGGGACTTACTGAGTGAGAGTAGGGGGTCTTGCATTACTTTGGTTAACAAATTTAAGGTGTTTTCTGAAACATAATAACTTTTAGACAAATGCAAAGAGATGGTCTGTTTTTACATCTGTATAAACTGCACGTTGCTTCTGGTCAGTTTTTTAATTGGGAAATAGAATTGGTCAGTAGCCCAATTTTTTGTTCCAGAAAAGATATTAAAAATAATTATCTGTCATCAAATTATTCTCTGAAGCATTTTCGCATCAATGCTATAAATACATGATTTAAGTACAAAAAGCTGGGCTATCTGAATGTCCTAACAGCAAAACTGCTAGGTTTGGAAAACTGCAACTAATAGTGCTGCTTCTCTAAAACCCACACCTTCCTTATGAAAAAAGACTTTCTTAGCGATATAGAAGGAGGTACTTTGTAAATGAGATAGCAGAGATAAAACACTCTTGCTGTAAGCAGCATGTTTCACTGTTGTTTAATGCATCTTCTTCATTGTTGTTTGATGTCTAGTACTCAGTTTATGTACAGAAAAAAAAAAAAAGCAGATCTGGAGAATGAGAATCACTTTTTTTAGTTTTAGTCCTTTATCATTCATGGATAGTGACACAGAAATCCAGTGATTATAATCAGCCAATCCTATGTTGGAGGTACAACTTTGAACAAAATTTTGTCTTAACTTATGCATTCTCTTCATTCTTTTGCAGTAGTATGTTATCTTCATGCTTTTTGGGGCCCCCGTACCAATTCTTTTTCCATTTTGCAAAGCCGCCTCATTTTACAGCCCTAAAAATATACTAACTAGGAACTAGGCAGTTAAAGAGCAAATTTGTCCTCTTGTGAGGGGAAGCATCCATAAAATGGACTGATTTTGATTGGTTGTACCAATTGGTTGGTCTGCAGTGCCGCCATGATCCCAGTTCCCCCATTATTCCCAGCAGAGATCCTCCTGGGTTGCAGCACAGCTTGCTCCTTGCTTGCACACCTCATCGTTTTGATGATTGAGGCAAACCAGGATACGTGGGAGAATGTTGTGCAGTTGGTCTCTTCCTGGTGTTACATTCAGCATGCCTGGGTGCAGGCAGGCCCAGAGTTACGACAGACGTTTTTTAAAAATGGTGTTTTTTAAAAATCTCCCCATGTTTGTGGACCACAAAAAGGGGATTTGTAAAGTTCAGTGTCTGCGACTTCAAAACGGGAATTTGCTGGGTCTCTTTAAGTTAGGAAAAAGAACATGAAATATAATTTCATAAACATAAAATATAGTTTTAAATCATTTGAATAAAAACATTTATTTTTCTAAGATTTAGGAAAGTATGTACTACTGCTTATTAATTTTCCAGTTGTGTATGCTAGCTGTTATCGAAACCACTGAATACCTGGATGTCTAACTTAGCAAAATGTGAAAACGATGAAGCAGGTGGTTTTAAGAAAAAAGATTGAGCCCAAATGTTTACTTTACCTCAGAGAAAAAAAGCTTTAAAACGATAAAATTCCAATGTTTTTATCTTGCAGTTCACATTAAAAATATTTATGACTTGCCTTTATTTACAGGGTTTTTAAAATTCTCTTACAGTGCCCTGTTAAAGTGGAGACAAGCTTCTATGGAGATCGTCAAGGAAAAGGATCTTGGAAAAACAGAAGAGCAGACTACCAGGATCTAGACTGTTTACCTTACCCAGTGTCAACTGGAGCACGACCTAAAACTGATGTAAGTAGCTAGAACACATTTACAACATTCGCTGACTCTGAGGTTCAGTAACCACAACATTTACTGTTTATCATTAAAATTGTCCTTGCGTTTTCTCAAAGTAGCTTGTTCTACAAATATTGCACTGTCCAGAGGAGTTTGGTTTGCAAAAGAAGTACAGATGATGAAAGTTAATTTAGTCTTCAGTGAGACACCAGGTCTGTATTTCGCTGGTTTTTTTTGCTTTTAGTTAACAATGAAAAAACATTTTTATTTCTTGAAATCTTCTTCAGTTTTCCTTCTTAACAGCGTAATTTAAGAGTCCGGTAGATAACGTCCTCAGAAACATTTTGAAATGAAAATGCATTATATCAGCCAAATCATCCATATCTGCATGATCATTCAAAGAAATTGTCTTCCAAAAGCCATACGTAACGCTTCCCCGTTAGCCTGTTTTTACTATCTGTCTGTTTATTCTGTTCTTAAGCATGCTTTCTGGCAATTTTTTGCCATGCTTATCAGTCCTGCTAGCATCTCTTCCACACATAGCTCCAGAGGCATTCTCAGATATTGCCATCACATATGCCACCCTCTGTTCCTCCAGTCCCAAAGCCAGTAGGTTTGAGCAGTAATTACACATTAAGTCAATTGCTCAGCAGTTCTGTTTCGCCTGATGAGGTGCTTATTCCAAGTTATCTACACAATTTTGACTAAAGCAGAATCTATTATATTAAAGGTATCTTTAAAACTGTCATACTATTCATCTACCAAAGAGTGATCTGTGTGCTGCCATACGAATTCTGCATTTAATTAAGTGAACTTACTCCTGTTCATTGAAATGGAAATGTGAAGGTGGGCTCCACTTGCTTACTAATTGAGAACATAATAGTCTTCCCACCAGCTATTTCGTTTCCTTAGAAAATAAGTTTGTTGTTTTCCATTTCTGCAAAGGCACAAACACTTGTTCTGATTTGTCACTTGTTCTAGTTGAAATAGATAATAGAATTCAGTAAAACATAAGATATTTGCCAACTTCATTTGTTTTTTACCTTGGCCAAATGTTCAGGCACAAGTATCATTACTTAACTGCCTTCCCACTAGTCCTATGTAAATATTTTTGAAGTGATGTTGCAGTAGTAGTGTTGTTTGGCAAGAGGCCTGTGGAGAGAAGGCAGAAAAAATAACTTTGGGGTGTTTTTCTTTTCTGAAGTCTACGTTTTTCTTTTCATTGAAATTCAGGAAATACTAGTAAAATAGCCGTCTTCATCAGTACAGTTCATGTATTCCATCAAACATTTCTAATACTGTAGTAGCAGCAGCATAATGCAGAAAGTGCTACAGTTGCTTAGGGCACCATCTAGTCTAGAAACCTACTGGTGGCACAGAATTTCTTTAGAAATTACTGGGCTGGTTTTTTTTTAATTGGCCGGTCCTTTAGGTTAGGGATAAATGTTGAAAGTGAGTGCTTGCAAATTTCATTCAGGAAAGTAGATAATTTCACTTTCTTCAAAGTGCAGCTTTTGGCATATGTGCTATATTTCAGGCAAATACAAATAATGCCGTGTCTAGCTGCAGGCATTCAGTCTACGTGTGTCTGTCATGTCTCTCCAATACCTGAATTTTCACTGCTTATTCCTTAAGATACAGACTTTCCCCTGTTTTTTAAGAAGAATACGCCAACGTTACTTATATTGCAGGAAAGGGGATGGATCCAAATGACAAAAGGCCCAATTTCATCTATACTACACCCAGGTTGCATCTGTTTAACTCCTATGATCCAAGTGGTATAATACATGGGAGTAACACAGAGATAAATCAGACCTGTTGTATTTTGAGCTAGTTTTTCTTCTCTTCCATTGTTTTATCAGTCAGGATGTTAAAAAGGGCTTATCTGTCTCTGCTTCCCAGGAGCTCATACACCTAGGCATTTGGAAAACTAAATACTCTATATAACTTATTGCAATTAGTGAATGTAGTGGAGCAGACCAATGTTAGAAATAGCAGGGATGCTCGAATTCAGGAATAATAGTCAGAGAATTACGCAGGACACAGTTGTTCAATTCTCCATACAAGGCAGTGACATTAGCCACACACTTTCATGGATACCAACTAGACTGACAGATTAAAAGGTGCAATAAAGGTTTCTTTGGCAAACTTGTGTCACAGTAAGTATTCTGTTTATGTGCCTTTAAAAGATGACTCACACTGGTAACAACAGTTTGATAGAATAATAGTGCACATCAATGTTTGTAGGGCAATGATGTGTGATGACATGTCTCCCCTCATTCCTTCCCCCACAAAAGTTGCTTCACTGAGGGAAACATTATTTGTTAGTTACTGAAGGAGATACGTTTCCCCACATAAGGTTGTGGGGAAATCAGGTGCCTGAGAGTCACACAGCAAATTTTCACCTGACAAATGCTGGAATTTTTAAATCCATATCATAGAGATTCCATTAGTGGAGAGAAAAAAGCACTTCTACAGCAAGATCCATCTCACCCTGAAGTAGTCACCTGAATGTAGGTCACCTGGTTGAAGTGCTTTGTGCCCCCAAAGTGCTTTTGTTGGTTGGTCGAGTATTTGAGGAAGACTGGCTGAGGCATGGGTGCTTAGATCTGGGTGAGCTATATCCCTCCCATGGCATATAAGTTATGATCTGGGATTTGATGGGCAATGTCTGCCTCTCTGTGTACTGCACAGAGGAAACTGAGACCCTGATGGTCTAACTTAAGAGTCTAATACTGGGTGGTGTAAAAGCCCCACCTCTAAACACCCTTGTAGAAAACAAAATATCCTCTGCAGTATGCGCTCTGGAACAAAACCTCATCTATGGTAACAAGTGGGCTTTTTCCTTTATCTGTGTTGAGTCTTCTTTTATGTTGTTTTTTGTTGGTTTTTTTAAGTACAGTTGATGAGCACACTTTTGATTTCTCATGCTTGAGTTCATTAAACCAGGTGGGCTGAAATTAATACTTTTGTAGGTTTTAGACTTCTTTTAATCTGGGTTCTTGGTCTGGTTCACTGCTCTCAGCCACATGAATATGTAGTCTGGTGCAAGAGAGAATCAGATTGGCTGGGGATGAGACAGGGTGAATTGCTTCTTTCAGCATCGTTGCCACCTTCTGATAGCTTAAACTGTTTGTAGAACTGTAGGTTATCTGTGCTAAGCCATTTGATTTAGAAAATGGGAAGCAAAACAGTGCCTTGTAACCCACATGACTGAAAAGTGTTTGTGCTTCTTTTAAAAAGATTTTTTTTTTTCTGAGAAATGCTATTTGATGCTATAAACAGTGTCTCAGAGTTTAGGTCAAAGGTTCCAGAGATGTCTGATATCTTTTGACATTGTTTAGAAATGTAAAACTAATACTACTGTAATCTATGACTATAGTAGTCATTATCTCCCTGTAGACAGTGTGATGCCTGCCTGACCCTCTGACATTGTTTGAGGCCAGAGAATTTCAAAAGTAAAAACAGCTGAAGGAAAATCAGATTCATTGTGTTTCTCATGCACTACTTGTTCAATCTTGCTGCCCCCGGACCAGCAGGGATCAGAGATTATTCCATTAGTGAGCATCTGTGACAAACCTTTTATCAAATAGCTGCCAACATCCAGTGCAGAAGGAAGTTATAATGTGAAAACTCATAACTGTTTGTATTTCTACTAAGCACTCTTTTAGAATTTGAGGATCTTAAAGTATTTGCCAACCTTAGGCTAATCCTTCATTTCTCTGTGAAATATGTAGACAGAGACTGCATTTTACATCCAAGATTAGAAGATCGTAGAATCATAGAACATTTTGGGTTAGAAGGGACCTTTTAAGGTCATCTAATCCAACTCCCCTGCAAGGAGCAGGGACATCTTCAACTACAGCAGAGACATCTTCAACTAAAGCAGGTTGCTCAGGGCCCCTTCCAGCCTGATCCTTTCCAGGGATGGGGCATCTACCATCTCTCTGGGCAATCTGTTCCAGTGTTTCACCACCCTCACTCAGTAAAAAATTTCTTCCTTATATCTAATCTAAATGTACCATTTTCTAGTTTAAAACCATTACCCCTTGACTGTTGCAACAGGCCCTGATAAAAAGTTTGTCCCCATCTTTCTTATAAGCCCTCTTTAAATACTGAAAGACCTCAATAAGGTCTCCTGGGACATTTCTTTTCTCCAGGCTGAATAATCCCCAAACTTGCAGCCTGTCCTCATAAGAGAGGTGCTCATTCCTTCTGATAATTTTTGCAGCCCTTCTCTGGAGCTGCTCCAACAGGTCCATGTCTTTCCTGTGCAGAGAGCTCCAAAGATGGACACAGTACTCCCGGTGGGGTCTCACCAGAGCAGAGTAGAAGGGCAGAATCATCTCCCTCAACCTGCTGGCCACACTTCTTTTGATGCAGTGCAGGATACAGTTGGCCTTCTGGGTTGTGAGTGCACATCGGTTGCTCCTGTTCAGCTTTTCATCCATTAGTACCCCCAAGTCTTGCCGGAATGCTCTTAATCCATTCATCCCCCAGCCTGTATTAAAACCAGGGGTTGCCCTGCCCCAAGTGCAGGACCCTGTACTTGGCCTTGTTGGACCTCATGAGGTTCACATGGGCCCACTTCTCAAGCTTGTCCAGGTCCCTCTGGATGGCATCCTGTGCCTCAGGCATGTCCACCACACCACTCAGCTTTGTGTTGTCCACAAACTTAGAGTGTACTTGATCCCACTGTCTGTATCACAGATGAAGATACGGAACGGTACTGGTCCCAATATGGACACCTGAGTGACACCACTTGTCACCAATGTCCATCTGGACATCGAGCCATTGACCACTACCTTCTAGATGTGACCATAAAGCCAATTTGTCATCCACCAAACAGTCCACCATCAGATCCATGTCTCTCCAATTTAGAATGATGGATGTTCTGGGGGGCTATGTCAAGGCCTTATAGAAGATCAGATAGATGACATCTGTAGCTCTTCCCTTGTCCACTGATGTAATCACTCAATCATAGAAGGCCAGTAGGGTGGTTAGGCAGGACTTGGTGAAGCCATGCTGGATGTCTCAAATCGCTTCCCTGTCATCCATGTGCCTTAGTACAGCTTCTAGGAGTCCCTGTTCCATGATCTTCCCTGGCACAGAGGGGAGGTCGATGGGTTGGTAGTTCTTTCTACCCTTTTTAAAAATGGGTGCAATGTTTCCCTTTTTCCAGTCACCACGGACTTCACCTGACTGACATGACTTTTTAAAAAGAGAGTGGCTTTGCAACTACGTCAGCCAATTCTTTCAGGACCCTGGGATACATCTTGTCAGGTCTGATAGACTTCTGTGTGCTCAGGTTCCTTGGGTGGTCATGAACCTAATCTTCTTTCTTTGCTCCCCCAAGTCCCTGACTTGCGGTCCATCCACTCAAGAAATGTGGGAAGAGAGGTAGCCTGTGAAGACTGAGGCAAAAAAGTTGAGTACCTCAGCCTTCTCCTTGTCCATTATTACCAGTTTGCCAGTGTTGCTCATCACAGTGGGTCCGATTTCTTTGACCTTCATTTTCTGGCTGACATACCCGTAGAAGCCCTTCTTACTGTTCTTTGTGTCCCTTGCCAAGTTCAGCTCCAGTTGAACCTTGGCCTTCCTGACCCAATCTCTACACAACTGAGCAGTGTCCCTATACTCTTCCCTGCTTACACTGCCTGTGCATTTCTTTCTTAATCTTTAGTTTGACCAGCAGGTCTTGACTCAGCCATGCTGGTCTCCTGCCATACTTTCCTTATTTCTTACAACTGGGAATCAAGAACTCTTGTGCTGTATGGAAAGTGTCCTTAAAGATCCGCCAGTTCTTGCTCCTTTGTCGTGAGGGCAGTTTCACAGGGAGTCCTATTGACTAGCTCCTTGTACAGCTGGAGTTTTTCTTTCCTAAACTTCAGGGGCCTGGCAAATGTATATAACCTGGCTCTAAAATAAGTTTCACACACTATCTCTGCTAGATGTGGTCATAAATTTATTGGTTCTTGGTACAATTTACAGCAGCAGTTATGTCTATTATCTAGTAAGGGTGTGTTTCCCTAGGTGAAGATTAGGCAGACCATGCTTTACACTGACCTTGCCCCCTGTTGAAAAAGTTGATAGTTAAGCCCTGAGAAGATTTGTGCAACCTCAGGGCAAAGATTTCTTGCTTCGGAGAGCTGTCTGCCCATTCTGTTGTCAGGCTACTTTGTATAACCCATGAAGTATAAGAAGATGAAATGAGAAACCTAGACCTGAGTGAGGAAGACTTAGTGTTAGGTGCTCCATTTTCTCAAAGAAAGGGTGTGCTTGAAAACCCAATTGTTTGGCTTAGTTGGAGCTGAAGATTTCTGTCTACGCTTCAGCAGCTGGTATGAGTAGCACAATTCAGGCAGATAAGAGATGCAAAAATTTTTGTAGAAATTAGGTCCTCATTGACTTTCGGCAAGTTGTACTGGTTGGTTGCAGCGTGGTCAAGAGCAGAATCTGTACATAATCCTGGGCCTGTGTTTTTGCCTCAAGACCATTATAAAGACCTCATAAAAAGTGCTAACTCCTATTCTTGCAAAAACAAATATCACACTGTGTCATTTAGTCATGTGAATTGCTTTCCTGTGTATCCTTAATGCTGATATTAATCATGTTGGCAAATTAGCTCTCCAGTGTAGATGCAGGTAGCCTGAAACATCATCTTTGCAGAATTTTTCTTCTTGCTTTCAGTACTTATTATGACCAGAATCCCACTGGGACAGAGGCATGGTGGAATAGTCAGGTAAAGTGACTCTGCCTCCGGCTCTACCCTGTTATGGTGGTCTTTCTCACCTCTGAAGAGGATGGCTGATTTTCCATTCCTCCCCTGCTCTGCCCGTGTGGTGAGGAGATTGCCCTTCTTGCCCAGGAGCGCTCTAAACTTGCAGGCATTTCTGAGATGATCAAGTGCTCCTGAAAGACAGAATCTTCCCCACTTCAAGATGCACTAGTTTTTTGCTAGTAGAGGAATTCATTGTCCTGGGAAAAGCCTGTACCAGCTCCAGGAAAAAACAAGGAAGCTAATAGGGAGTAAAGGATAAACTTTCTTTCCTTCCCATTTTTAATGGCGAGAGCTGTATATTCCAATATAGATGATTAATACTCCAGCTATTCTCACCCAGTTTGTTTCCAGTGCACCTGACAGCACTCTGGCCAAAGTCTGCTCCCAGCAAGGAGTTGTTGCAAATGTAAGACCCCAGCATAGTCCCTTCTCTTTTCCCTTTTGTCTTTATTCCCTCCTCCCGCCAGTCAGCTCCTTCACACAAAGCTGTCTGTGAACCAGGCAACACTCTGCTCACACACATTGTGCTGAAATCATGATGCCACGAGGAGTCTCAGGGAACAGGGGAAGCTCAGTGTAAATCTTAGCTTTGCTCAATGTAAAGGTTTTGTACCTGAGTGGGTAAGCTTTCAAAAACTTCTGAAAGGAAAACAAGCAGATTAAAATCTCATCTAGTACATCTTCTAAAGAGTCCTAATTACCAGTCTGCCCATCTCTGCAGATTGAGTGAAACCTCAGTGGAAATGGGATCAGGCTTTATGAATCGTGAAGATGTAAATATACCAAACCAGCAAACACTAAATCCATTTCACTGAGCAGATCGAGTGTCTGAGTAGCATTTGCGGGATTGATGCCAAAGACTGGCTGTCTCAGGGGTCCGGTTCTGATGGTGGCAGAAGGAGGCCCTGAATTAGAAAAGGTAGGTGAATAGTATACAATTATTC
The DNA here is from genome assembly GCA_004320125.1 of Scolopax mira. NCBI lineage: Eukaryota > Metazoa > Chordata > Aves > Charadriiformes > Scolopacidae > Scolopax > Scolopax mira. The sequence goes on along the minus strand of BJBW01006025.1, from coordinate 58,957 downwards.
TGTTTATTAGAACTAGCTAATAACTAACTGTTTCATTACACGTTCTTACTGATCTTTATACTTAAAATTACCATAATGAGAGAGGTCCCAAGGCCAGTTGGTAGGCCACTGCCTTTTCCTTTTAGAAATCGCATCTTGAGCGGTGGGCATTTAGCAATGCTTAGAGGTTTTTAAACTGGATCATGGCATTGCAGTGTTCATGTATAATAGTAAGGAATGCTGTCATATTATTATTAAATGGTTTATGAGGGAGGACAGAATTGTGACCTGTTAATTTTATTGCAGCTTCTCTGTGGAATTTTGCCTTTGCTTTTATCTCATTAGAATTAAAAAGGAGTGGTTTGGTTTTGAGTTTACTTTCTTCCTTTTTTGTTTTTGAGCAGACCTTTCTTCACTAGTACAAGAACAAACCAGAGACCAGAAGTTTTCCCAAACACACACAGCCCAAATGCACACTTACAGATCATCTTACTTGTTTTGATTTACCACATACCTTTTAAATTTTGCTTAAAGTATTTTAGTGAGGAGACTCCCAACATCTTGCACAGTAACTACTGTGCATACTGATGGTTGGATAGTGAAGGGGTTGTTTTATTTCTTGGTGGTCATAATCCTGAACTCTGAATGGGGTAAAAAGCCTGTGTCTTCTTGATTGTGAGATGTTAGTGTCAGTTCCAAGGAAATTAAATCTTTTAGATCATTCCGATTCACTTAGGAGCAGTTTGTGGTGTATTTCAGAACTGACCAGAAAGTATTTATCGACTAGTTTGTTTGTTAAATTCTACAACATTCCTTAAATACAATATTTAACATACTTTTTTCTTGATTACTACCTCAATTCCATTTTTTCTGATGTAAATGTTGAAGTCAGCTGAAGGTTATAATCCTGATGTGGCTATATAGAGCAATTAAAATTACAGAGAACTGTTACAGGTAAAGCACTCAATTTATGAAAATATTTATTTAATTTTAAATGGCACAAACAGTGTCCTTTTTACAGTTTTTTTTGTATCAGATTCATTATTTTAATTTAGTTTTCGTGAGGATTATTTGGAGGCAAACGACATGCTTTGTGTATTTTTTTTTTTAAAAAGCTTATTGAGTTTTCTGTGTAAGAAAGGAAAGAGCTTCTTTATCATATTCATAAAATAGCTTTGAGAAATCATTTCATTTGTTCATGGATCCATGTGGGCAGGATCATTTATATGCATTTTTTTGCATACAATATAAAGTAAAATAGAAGTTTCCAACTCATTTTGGAGTGGAGTTTGTAGTTCAAAAGGTGTATGAAGTCCGTATCTGTACTGAGAGGAGACTGGAATTGGTTATTTTTATTGCTGGGTATTACATGGCTATTTATGTAGTTCAAACTGATAACATCTGTTTATGTTGTAAGAAAAGCTTTGAAAGAGTGAGTGACTGTGGGAGCAGTTGGGAAATAGAGGTGACCCACCTCTGCAAGGGCAGCCAGCAGGTCCACCAGGGACGGCAGCAGCAGCAGAGCAGCTGGACTCGGTGGTGATTTCACTGAAACCCCATGAGCAGAGACTGGCAGTGAAATATATTGAGTGAGCACTTTTCCAAGCCAGCCCAGTCCCTGTCTCATAGTAACTGTCCCAGGCTCACTCAGTGAGATTTGCCATCTAGGTCCAGCTGTAGTGATGAAATGGGAGCTGGCATGGTTTCATCGATATATACATCCAGAATTAAGCCTGCACATGCTACTTGGCTTTTATAGGCATGTTTATCATATGTAAACAGACAATATTCTAGAATGACATTTCTTATTATGTTAATTTTCAGATCTTCTAACTGAATTCTTTTGCAAAACCTGTACTGCAGTGTACTAGTGATCTTAAATGCTGGGTTTTGTGTTTTATTTCTGATAACGCTGTTTGCAGGAACAGAATCACATTTCATAATAGTGCAGTCTTATTAATCATAGACACTAATATTGCTGACTTACATTTCAGCATTAGTACACAGCCACAGAAATGTCTTGCTTTTCAAGGACAGACTGAAATGTCCTGACTCCCTGTCAGTAGATCTGGGTTGCAAGCTGTCAAAATAAGAATCTCCACAAATGCCTAACAAGAGGCAAATGGTAAATTATACCATTCATATGCAAATATAAAGAGAGATAACCTTACTTCCCTACAGTTAACTTTATACTTGATGAGGTGCAAAACGGAAAAGATTTATCTCTTTTCTTCTGTTTGCATGTTTTATTCCAGCAGCTAGGTTCAGGCTTTTAGATGCAACACATCGTTTATTTAATTGGGTGACAGTACAATTTTGTACTGTGTTTTGTAGCAGCCAGAGAAAATAACAGGCAATAGAGTACACCAGCTCCCATTGGTGAGTTTGGCAGGCGTGTGCTGGATTGGACCCTACCAGCCTGTCTCTTGTATTTTTGTTTGTGGGATTGGTTGAGCAGAGTTTTCTGCAGAGAGGTCTGTACCTTCATACCTTATCTGTCTACCTATCTGTCAGGTTTTTGATTGCTCTTTTTTATAGCCCTGCAGTATATTTGTTAGAACAAAATGAAAAAAAATTAAATATGAGTGAATATGTTCTATGTGTATAGTTTTATCAAAGTCATTTCTCTTCCAGTGTAGCTATTACTCATTTTCACCATCTTGGCCGCAGTTTTGGGACTTGTGTCATTCGTATTCAGGGAGCGTTCTCTTGGCTATTGCACACCTTGGTCAGATGCTGCACACCATTGAGATGGAGCCTTTGACTTTTACAATAGCTGTTGCTCACAGCAAGAGGGAAGTGGAGAGATTCAAACATTACCAGAGATCTATAGTTAAAACTGTTACTGACAAAGAGCTTGTGTGGTTCTTCAGCACTTGGGTAGAGTCAGACCCCTAGTCCCACTTCAGCGGTGGTGCAAAGGTCTCTCATAATACAAACCTCCAGGCTCTTTGTACTCTGGAGAGTTTGTGGACTGCTCTCTCCCATTTCCCACGCTAGGGAAGCAGGGGCTTCCATCTGTAACACACCAGAGACAGAGGCCAGCATAATGTGCAGGGAGAGCATTTTTTATGCAAATGAATATAGCAAATCATGCGTCTCGTCTCTCTAACAGAGATAATCCCTCTCAAGGTGCAACTTTCTCTTGTGCTTCTTCTGGGAGAAGGCATCTTTGCCCAATCGTCGCTCCCTTGTCCTGGCATGTACGATATCTCACAGTACTAAAACAGGATTATACAGCCCTTTGTGTAGGTGATGTGCACTAAAGCTGGTAGATGTGGGACGGCTCAGGATTCTGTTTGGCTTGAGCAGCTTTTTCAGACAGTGCTTTTTTTTTTTTTTTCCTCAGGTGTACCCAGTTATTTCCCAGGAACTTTCATACAAATTTCTATAAATCCTTCTTAAAAAAAGTGTATATATATATGTGTGTGTGCATATTTTCATGTGTGTGTATTTATATATGTATACAGCTTTGATGGACTTTAGTTTTTTAACACTACCTCTCTATACACAGGTAGCTTCCTGTATGGTTCTAGCAACCAGTCCCTGGGGTACTGTTGACTCACTGAAATGTATTTTAAATAGCTTCTCCAGAAGCCTCTACAGTGCTTCAGCTCTTCTAGAGAGGGATCAGTGCTACCTGGGACTTAATCCTTTAGCTAGAGTGGAGCCCATTGGAATCAGGGAGCATGGGGCAGTGGTACATGCAGGAGTCTCCTGTTGACCCAGAGTCATGAAGCACATCCAGCAGCAGATGAAGGGCAGGGCTTCTACACCATGTGCCTTAGAGTGTGAGAGCTCAGCTCCTCAGCAGCCTTTGTCCTTGCTTTTATGGAGCTCTTTACAACAAGAGCTTTTGGACGTAGCAAGAGTGAGAAAGTGGGTTGATTGATTCTCCAGTGTTCCTATTTTCCTGTTCATTTTTACAGAAGCCAGTTTTTCCTGTTCTGGGCAGGAGAAAGTCCAGACATGGCACCATTGCTGCTATAATCACCTGATGTACACATGGGGAAAACTGACAAAGGCTTCAGAAAAGAAGTTCTCTCCTATCATGTATAGAGGGAAGCACAACTTCAGAAAAATTATTTGCTGAAGGTTTCTGTGTAGCTACCATTCAGACAGTAAATCATAGAATCATAGAATAGTCTAGGACAGAAGGGACCTCCAAAGGTCATCTAGTCCGACTCCCCTGCACTCAGCAGGGACACCTCCAACTAGACCAGGTTGCTCAGGGCCTCGTTGAGCCTCACCTTGAATGTCTCCAGGGAAAGAGCCTCAACCACCTCCCTGGGCAACCTGTTTCAGTGCTCCACCACCCTCATAGTAAAGAACTTGTTCCTAATATCCAATCTAAATGGGTATGATCGGATCTGTGAAATCCCCAAATCTGAACAGAGAGTGATGTAGTCATGATTTTGAGACGAACTGCTAGTTGTGAGATGTGGCCTGCTGTTAGTCCACAGCAGGAGAAAGGACACACATATGAAGCAGCCAAGTGTCACCTTCTTTGAATTGGTATTACATGGTTTAAATATTTCAATGACTAATCACTTGATACAAAACCAAAAAAACAAAAGTGCCTGATGCTTTTGTATTGCAAAATATCCTAAAGCAAATGTTCAGATAAGCCATTAAAGTAGGGCTTGAGCATGTTGTGGGTTAGCCATCACACTACAAGTTTAACCCAAGATTTCCAGAGGTCTTTAAACTTTGTACTTTGCATCTAGGATTGTGACTCTGGACTGAAACAGAGCGCAGTCTCAGAGGGGAACTGGAGCAACCTCTGGTCTGAGAGATCATAGGAGGTTGCTATTCCCCTGTAATTATGCCGATTAAGGCTATTCCCCTCTACCAAACCAGAATCACCCATTGCTATGTCACCCTGGCAAAATTTGTCTAGCTGCTTTTTTAAGACCCCCACTGACAGACTGCAGAGCCTGTTCAGATGATAAATTTCACTGCCCCACTTATCATTAGAAAGTTTTGCTGTGCTTTCTTGCTGTAAAATGTCTTCTGGTGTTCATCATCAGTATGCAGAACAAGTTACATTCGTATGCTTTCCCTTCTGCCTGCCTTCCTCAGGTCAATCTAGTTCATCTAGCTTTTTGTTTCAATCCTGTTTTCCAGATTCCTTGTCGAATCTAGTGCCTTGACCTGCACGCTAAATGTTAATTTGAGCATGTCCAGAGGTAGTTACGTGTCTCACAGCTTTGCCTAAAAAAAAAAAAAAAAATATTTTTAGCAGTTGAGGCAGTAGTAGAATCTGGGCACTTTGCAATGCATATTGACTGGTGAGTTGCATGGACACTGAAGTGGATAGTGGTGTGCTATCCTCCATGAGCCAGCCATCACCAGGAGTAAGAAAAGAGAAAAATAAAATAATTTGGTGCTCAGAGGAGGATTGTACAGTGATGGTGATGGCCCATCTCTATAACTGGAAGAGACTTCAGATAGAGGAAAACATGCAAATTTGACAGTCCATATTGAAGAAATGAGCAGTACTCTGGGTGTACAGAAATCCAAGAACCGAGTAAATCATTAACATTTTCTGTTGAAAAGAGGCCACATGCTTATCAGCATGAAGGCTTTGTAAAAATGATGACATGAAAGAACAGAAGAAGAACAAAGGCAGACAAACCAGGCAGACAAAAATTCAGAGAACCTCTCTCTTCTTCCTTTGTGTTCCCTTTCATTTCCACGATCATGGTTACAAAAGTTACATGCTTCCTGTTAATGATGTTAATTCCTGTAACCTGCATGTCATTAGTCCTAGAATGTCTAAGAAGTGTGTTTTAGTTTGTGTTAATTGACCAAACTTGATCCACAGTCATGCCTAGTATACAAGGGAACTCTGCGCAGATAAATACCAAATTCATGAAGACCCATTTACAGACAACGGCTCCCAGGAGATCTGCAGCCTGAGGCGGATTTCCTGCTGGCTTTACACCAGTCTAAGTGAAAAGGCAATCCTATTCTCTTTCAATTTCCCAGGCTGAATGCCTCCTTCCTTAATTAGTGCCTCCTTTACTAATTGCAGCACAGTGGGAAGCTGCGCTGGTGGCAAGCACATGCTATCTGGGAGCAATCTGAGATACTCCAGGGCCTGATGGAGGGTGGGATGTGGTCAGAGGGACAGATGGGCAGAGGCTGTGGGAAGCGTCACAAGTGACTCAGTAGATGGCACTCTTCCCTCTGCATCACAGCGAGGTGAGGTAACTGCTGACGTCAGCACCCGGCATCGCTTTGCTGACACACCAGCTCAAGATGCGGCGAGGAATCCAAAGGCTTGACCTCTTTTGATCACTGGAGTTTTTTTGTTGTTTTTTTTTTCTAATGAAGTCGGCCTTGATTCACGTATAAAAATAGTTTACCAAAGGTTCCTGAGATTTCAACTCGGATGCTCTGCTTAATGAGATGTCTATCTATAGCTTCGGCTCTGTAAATTATTCTTCACTCCTTGTTCAGGCAGTGCGATCCTAACACAACTGTGCTTTGATGTCAGGCCAGTGGTGCTTCTCGTCTGTACAGCCAGAGCATTTTGAGATGCAAATGACTCTTTTCTGATGTGTTGCACCAAGTTTTCATCCAGTCATTCAGTCTGTTCACAGAGTGAATTTATAGAGACCTTAGACAGCTAACTTAAACTTGAAGTCTAATGCTATATAAATGTATCCCATCTTTTTAATGAACCCGCTTTCACGGGGAACTTGGGTGATTAAGGGTGTTTAGTTCATCTCAGTACTAGCCCTCATGGTAATATGAAGAAAAGGAGTTTTGGCAATAAATGGGTGTAATGAATTTTAATTCACAAGCTGTACCGGCACCACAGCCTCAAGAGCATTCTTCCTGCTTTCTTTCGGTGTTTTTTTCTGAAGGCATATCTGGGGCTTCACCAAGTACTTGTCTTTGAGTCCATGTTTCACAGCAGAATTCAGCCCAGAGTCAGGACTGTCTGATTCTGGGTTGACAAAAATTTGCACAGTTGCTAGTTTTTGAGGAGTCTCCTTTTGTCATAATCACTTTGGGAGTTTTGGATGGTAGGTAGCTCTGAGTCATTTTGTTGACATTTCTCTCCACAAGGGATTTTTTTATTAAGGTCTGGCAGAAGTGCTACCCTCTTTGCTGACCACTAGTTTTTATATGCACCTCTGTGAGAGTGATCCTGAGGATGTTTAGCTTCTATATACTTGTCGTGTTCAATTGGTGGCTTGTTCTTTTATACTGAGAGACTGATCTTGGTGCTGAGCAGTCTGGTTGTGTAAGCCTCTGTGATGAGGAGTTCCAGCTCATGGGAACTGATAGAAAATCTCATCAGCTAGAGTAGCTTGTGCCTTTGAGGAATTCAGAATGTTTTCCTGCTCCCCACAGCCCTGGCTAGTCTACAACGTACCTGTGGCCTCCTTCCTCTTGGCTGTTTCACACTCTTTCCAACAGCCATTCATTTATAGTTAGGATGTGGGAAAGCAGAGTGTGCTCGGGTTTGCTGATTGTCTCACACAAGGTACATTGGGACAATGCCTTTTTTCATGTTTTGATTTCTTTGGAAGTGTGTGGCTGAGGTCCCCACCCAGTCACTGCATACAGGACAAGATTGATTTTTAGTGGGGAGTCTTACAAAGGTGAATGCATAAGGACTGACTCAACATTTTTTACAGTGGGTGTGGTGGTGGTGTCCAAGGAGTGCCCAGCCTTGCTTTGGGTGTTCTTCCCTCTAGTGGTCTCATGGGAAGTACTTCTGGCTCATTCCCAGCAGGTGTTAGCATGATTTACTTCTCAGATAAGATCAAATATCTGTAATTCTTAGCAAATTTGAGATACAGCTCACCATGGATGAATTTTTTTCACTGTATCCAAGGTTCACAAAGTCAATGGAAGGGAGGAATTCTATGGCTTAATGCATGTTTTCACACTAAACTAAAAGCTTGCCGTCAGGACTAGAGAAGGTCCAGCCTCCCTGACAGCAAAATCAGTCTGTGGTTCAATCTGGAGGGGATGTGTGTTATTGATTGGAAGAACATGTGCATGGTAAACATCCTTCTATCAAACAAGTCTGGTAGATCCATCCTCGGGTTGCATTGTTGCAGGTGCTTCATTTTCCTCCAATAAGGAGCAGCTTTATTTAAGTACACAGAAGAACCATTATTATGAGTTTGTTTCACCTAGCAATGCTAACAGTGAGGTTAGTTAGTTGACAGCAACTATAACTATGGCATTTATCAAACTGGGAGGGTTTTTTCCCCCTAAGATATGTATTACTCTAAGACATTAAAAATTACATTAAAAAGGTCCCTCTAGCTCTGGAAAGAATTACTGGTATCAGACATTCTCCAGCTCTGAACACCTCAGGGTCATTATGTGGGAACAAAAATTATGTACCATATGGCACATCTAAAATACTCAGTAATTTGAAGAGAGTGTTTGCTGAAAACAAATTTTACATCAAACCAGGCTGTAAATGTTCTATAGCTTCAAAAAATCACCGTGAAAGAAATTAGAGGACAAAACACTGAAATGTATAGCCTTCACTGCTTTTTGAATGTAGTTTTATCAGTGAATTATTATATTATTTTCATTGTGCAAAAGCATCCATCAGACCTTTTCATCTGTAACCTCTAATGATGATTAGCATTTAGTGCAGGGACCTAAAGTTCCAGTTCTGTAAACAAGACTGAGTTCACATCCAGTGTTTCCTGATGGGCATTTCTGTAATAGTACATTTCATCTGCCTCTGGAATTTTTGCATCCTCTGCTTTTTGTGTCAGAAGAAAAATGGCCACATGCAAAGAGGTGAATTGCATTATTTACATTTTCAGACCCAAGAAGGAAACTTCATGTTCTTCGCTATCTCCCTTTTGCAGCTGGAAGACAGAAGGGCAGAACGCAAATGATTGCCCAAATCCCACCTGAGGTCTCCCACAGTTGAAAGGATCAACTGGATGTTTTGATCTTCAGTCCAGCACCATCAGTCTTCCCTTCTGTGCAGAACTCTTTTATACTGCCATCAGCACTTGCTCTGCTCCTTCCTGCTTAGCTCAGAATATACAAAATGATATTTTTTTGTAATTCCATTTACTCCTTCAAACTTACTGCAGTGAGGCAAGTCCTGAACCCTGCTGCCTGAGGCATTCAGGGTGCTGTTGGCAGATGTCCCAGTAAAATAGGTGTAGTTGCACTTTTTAGTGACTCAGCATCCCAATAACATGGTTGACATCCAGGAGCCTCCCCGTTTACACCCTGCTCTGTCTTCAAAGGCTGCATTAGAAGTCCATTCCAGTACCTGAAGAGGGCCTACAGAAAAGATGAAGAGGGACTCTTTCTCAGGGAGTGTAGCAGTGGGATGAGGGTTTTAAACTGAAAGAGGGGAGATTTAGATGATTAGATACTAAAAAGAAATTCTTTACTGTGAGGGTGGTGAGACACTGGAACAGGTTGCCCAGGGAATGCCCCCTCCTTGGAAGTGTTCAAGGCCAGTCTGGATGGGGCTTTGAGCAACCTGCTCTGGTGGGAGGTGTCCCTGCCCATGGCAGGGGGGTTGGAACTCAATGATCTCTAAGGTCCCTTTCAACTCTAACCATTCTACGATTCTATGATTTGCAAAGCAAAGACTGGCAACTAAGAAGACACCTCACTCAGCCAGACCACAGCACTGAGACTCTTAAGGTAACTGTCACCCCGGTTTGACTGAAAGGTACGCATTTGTGGTAGGCATTTAAACCCAGCAGATCCTGGAGCATCCTGATTTCCAGTGTGTATCATCTGGTAGTTCTCATTCAGTTGGATCAGCAGTTAGTCGGCTGGAATTGTGTGGTCTTTCTTTGTTTTATTTTTTTTTAATTTTTTTATTATTATGATTAGTGTTATTTTCATTCTCTAGAGAATCCAGGGTTTAAAAAGTGAAAGTGCAAGCCTAAATGAGGCTGCTGGGGCCTGCACATTCAGTTGTACGCATCAGCCATCTGCTTCGCATGCTATACCTTTGCTCCTTGTTATATGCTTATTATGGGAATATTTATTCTGTCAATGACTAGCTGTTTGCTCTTAATATGCTTCCATCTGCATGTAAATTTGTTAAACCACTCCCCTTAGGCATATGAAAGTTTGGCTTTCCCTTTAAGGTGGCTATAACTGTGCAATTAGATTTACTGTATCATGATCAGGATGTTCAGCTCCCACATCCTCTGCAGGATCATTGTGTGGAAGATGGGCTGGGAAAGGCAATTTACAGAAATCCTCAGGTGCAAAAAAGGCTGAATTTTAGAGCAACACCCTGAAGAGCTGGAATCTGTGTAGGAATTTTGGAGGTCTTAGAGATAACAATATGGTGAAAATAGTTGGGGAGGAGCCACAGACACCTTTAGGTCTAAATAAAGGCAGTGGGTTGCCAGGAATGATGAAATTTCCCTGTGGCATGGTGTGTGCCACACACCTGGCAGAGTTGCCTTTATGGCCCAGTGGGCTTTGAGGAGAGCTATGTGAGGAGAATACCCCTAGTGGGCCTTCCTTCTGGGAGGATCCAGAACAAGACCAAGTTGCTGTTGAGAGTGGAAAAGGCAGGTTCTGATTTCTGAATTATTTAAGCTTTTCAGAGTTGCGCAGTTCATGTATAATGGAGAAGAGGAAAGAGCAAAAAACCAAAAGATGGATTGGAATTTAGGGGTTGGTTTGTTTGCTGTCTTCTGGTTTTGTTTTGTTTTCCCCGCAGAAAATGACTCAGAATAATGTATTTTCTCACTAAATTTAGTCCTGTTAAATTCTAACCAAATCCTAAGAGATGGGGCCAGTTTCCCTAGCAGTGTTCATCTTAGCATTTGGCACATATTACCACTTTCCTTGATCAGCTTGAATTTTCAAAAATCACATGCTTTTTAAAATTAATTAGATTCTCCTTCTCATGCTAATCAATATTGGGTAGCATTTTGTCTACAAAAAACTTTATCCTAGGAGCCTGGATGTTTTAAGTACTTGACAGAGACTGTCAGCTATCCCAAGGGAAATGATGTGTTCAGGTATATTTAATTTTAAATAATTTTAAAAGTAAACACACTACTTTGTCTTGCATATGAGTTATAACCCTAATGACTTCTGGTTCTGAGTTTCCTTTCTCAGTGTTTCCTCTCCCCAGACTTCTGATGATAATGCTGCACAGTGTGGGAATGAGCCCAGGCTGCCTTTTATTCCTATGTATTTACCTGACATTTTGCCAATGTGCTATTATGCTGCTCTTTATATTGAAAAATAATGCCCTGAATCTCACATTGTGAAGATCAAAACCCACTCTTCAGCAAGGCATATAGTAGACTGAAGAAGTCTCAATTATGGGCATAGAGATGGCTGGGCAGTAGGCATACAGGTTCTTTGGTGATGGACAGAGAAAGTAAAAGCTCAGTGGCTTTCTGGAGGCAGTTCAGTCCCTGGAGAAACATGATTTGCTCCAGCAGTCTTTGGCACACAACTGCCAGAGCTTTGAGGAATGCAGCAACTCTGCTGATGCCTGAGGTGAAGGCATCTATTTTCTCTGTTTAGTCCACCTTATGCAAGGGACTCTTGATGAACGTTGGCTATTAAAAGCCAAAAAGATGGTCCAGAAAATTTCAGGCATAATGCCTTTCATTGTTGAAGACTATCTTCCTTTTTTGTTATTTTTTATTTCCTCCCAAGAAGATGTTGATTAGAGTCATGCCTTGTTCTGTTTGAGTTATGGCTTCTGAGTGAGTATCTTGACATTATATGACATTCTATCATTAACTGGCTCTCTCTAAAGGCTCTCTGCAAGTGTTTTGCAAATCACTGCTACATTAGAGGCTCACTGTTGGGACCAATGATTTAAGACATATGCTTACAACTTTAAATTGCTTTGTTCTTAATGGGAAAGCAAGCAAAATTGTGGCTACTTGAATATTTGAGAATGATGGTGTAAACATGAAGCAAGAAGACGCTGTGCAAAGAGAAGCTGTAGCTCTAGTCCTGCAGGTCTGGGGATATATTTGTCCACACGGAAGTCATCGGGAGCCCTTCTACAGGAATTTCTTCAAGACCTCAGACTATGTTACCTGGGGGCAAGTTCAGCAGCACCAGAAACACCTAGACCATTTATTCCCAATTTTTAGATAATTGACCTCTCACTGGAGAATACTGATAGTTTTGTGTTTTATAGTTTCAGCTCCTCAGAAAAATCTCTCTCAGGTCTACTGTATATCTTTTTCATCATCTTTCTTGCTCCATGTTTGCCATCATATCCATCCTGCATCCTTACTACTCCATTGCCAGCTTTACTGACAGATCCAGGACTGAGAATGAGGTTACAAACCTGACTTTATCTGGCTAACATCACCCAGAGACATTGGTAGAGACACAATGCTTTCGTTGTGATTCTGATTTAGGAATACATAACACAGACATACAAATTGGCTTTGCATGGATCTGTGCAGATCTGACAGAGCTTGGTCATTCCCTCTGTGCTTCATTTGTGACATGCTCATGGGTCACCACTGAGATCCACCTCATCCGTCAGGAAGCTCTGAACAAGAGTTCTTAACTTTTCAACTTCATTGCAAATTATTTTATAGTCATGGAGTCAGTTTATTCACAGATGAAAATAATTTATTTCTGTGTGGTTAATTGTAGAACAATTAGAATTTGCTGACAGGTTGGAAAAAAAAAGTTAATTTGTGTGAAAATGGTCTGTAAAAGTATTGTTTAAGTAGGCTGCATTTTCTTTGGCTACATGTATCTCAGCATAAGAATTTCATTTATAACACTTGGTATAAATAGTGTGATAACACTTCACAGAGGCTCCACTTATCAGGGGAATTCCAACTTCTTACGGAGACCGAAGCATACTGGTTGTCATGCCATCCTTGTAAATATTTTATGTTGGCTTAAAACTCAAGGGCAGACATCTATTTTTACTTTGTGTTTGTGAAAAACTATGAACCTAAAAAGCTTTTGGTATAAAACATTTAGCAGTAGCAAAGTCAGTTCAAAGCTGTCTCCGGAAACAGAAATTGTGATGCAGCTTTTTTGTTTGTTTTTATATTATATTTAATGTTTGCTATACTTCTCTGGTAAACATGTCTGTATTAAATAGCTGTTCCAAACAACATAATCCCTTCAGCAAAGTAGCTTGAAAATCAGTATTCAGAAAGCAGAGCCTACCTTTCCTCTTGAAACAACTGCCTTATGTTGACATCTTCAGCAGTAACCTGCTATTTTATTTCTTTTAAACACCTATAACTTACTATTGCTCCCCTGCCAAAAAGATGAGACTTGTACACTGTCAGAAAGCTCATTACTGATGTGCATCCTATGTTGTCTGGTGTCCCAACAAGCTTTCCTGGATATCTACTGTGTTTTTCAAAGAGATGACATAAGCTTTCAATATGGGACATAATCTGAGGTTCTGAAAACTACAAAAAAAAAAAAAAGGTAAAAAAGTGTCATGTCCTCTTGATTAAAATAAGAAAGAAAGTTTGAGAGCCAAAGACTTTTACTGTGTAGAAGCCAGTATAAATGTTGATGTGCCTGAGCCTCATTGCCTGCTAACGCAGACTCCTCAGCTGCAGCCATGCATATGGAAATGGGACAGAGAGATTCAGTCGTTCAGACACTTTAAAAAAATTTAGCCAGCATTAATATTTATTTTAGAATTCAGAATATCAGTATCTTAATGCTCTTCTCTGTTTCCCTGGCAGACTCCCAAAAGCCAACCACGTTACCAGCTGGAGTGGCCATACTTGTCAGCTTCTGCCCGTGTTAGCCCAGGGCTTGACTCGGTGCTGCTGTGAGAGGCCGGCGTGTGACATCATTACTAATTAAGTCTGAATACAGAGCTATGCTTTAGAGCCAGAGGAAGTGCAGGAAGGAAGCTGAGTGTCAGTGAGTCATGTCAGATGAATGCGTGGCAAGCAGTTATTGATAACATACAGCCAAGCCACAATGTTGATTTTGGAAGATTTGGCATGGGAACTAAAAGCAGCATCCTGACCTCAGTTGCGATTTGTTTGTATTTAGATTTCCAATAATGCTGTTTTGATTTTTTTTTTGAAGAATTGTTTCTTTCCAGATACTCTGTCTTTATTTATCTCACAGTTCTTGCTAGAGTAAGGACCCTTAGGGACTTGAATGTTTAATCTGTGTGAACAAGGCATCAGCGTTTTTCTGAAGACTGTCTCCCATTTTCTGTGTGAAGGAAAAATGTCTCTTTAGTGGCAGGCACCCTGCCTTGTAATTTCCGTTGTGTGAGCTTGGACATCTGTGCGATTATCCTCTGGGAACACTTGCAGCTTGACACACATGCATCTAGTCTAGCTATTTTTAATCACCGCTTTTCAAGTGTCTGTAGTGAGTTTGGTGACATGAATGGGAATAGTGTTTTCCCAATTTGAGTCCTTTGGTATTTGCTTTTTGTAGTCCCTCAACCCTGCTAAAATCTCAAAGTATCATAAAGGTTAATTGCTTCCAACTGTCCAGGAAACATCATTATAAGGCTTGAAAATATTACAGTGCCCACAGAATTTGAATGCAAAGCTGCATTTGAACATTATAAGAAATATCTAATTTCTGTGTTAAGTGTAGCCATACTTACATAGGAATATAACATACTGGAAACCAGGTAGTCTTTAAGCTTTTTAAAAAGTTACTTTAATTATATATGTGCTTTGGCTTAATTTACAAGAAAATTGATGGTTCTGTAACAGCAATAGTTACTATTGTGGTTCATCTTACTAGAAAGTTATCCTGGTACTTTTTTAATTTTACTCCCTGGGATGAAACTGATGCCAGGTCACAATCTTTTTTGTCCTTCCCTTTTCTGTCACAGTACCAGGAACTATACTTTTGCAGCTTACCTTATTGCAAGGAAAGCTGCTGTGCCACATCTCACATTGTTGATGTGTGAAGTAGTTGTAGAACAAGACCTGAAGAGTAATGATCCATTTCAGGTCTCAGATCTCTAACTGATTCCTGTTCCAATCAGTGAAATACACTTGAAAAACCACAGCACAGTATTTGGACCAGTGAAACAGTATTTTAAGCATGATTACAGATAATAAGGATGGTGTAAATGTCTCATTGTATTGATCAAGTCATGAAGAATACCTAGAATACCTTCTATTACAGGTTTATTTTAAATTGCTTATTTGCAGATTAATAAAATAAGCGAGAAAAAAATGCTTTAAGGGAGTTCTGTAAATGATACACTTCATTTCCTTGGCCACAGTGTAGCAGCAGGTAGATCTATGTCACTTCTGAGAGATTTTTGCATACTCTTTTCTTGAAGACCACACAATGTCACTGTGCAACCAGTGCTTTACTATATTTTAACATTAGAAGGTTTATTCTTTAAAGTTTTCTTGGACATTAAATTCACTTCCTCTTGTCCTCCTCCGATGTGGAAAACATTATTTTCTTTCTCCTTACACTATATGTTTGAAAACTGCTCTCATGTTTCAGCCTACTCTTTTCTAAATTAACCATTCTACTTCCATCAAATTTTCCTTACAACTCACATTTTCTAGGTCCCTGATCATTTTTTGATGATTTTTTGATCCATGGTCCATGCTCTTTTGGTTGCCCGTTACTGAACGTGTCATGTGAATGCAGTTCAAAAGGAATCACAGTGAAGTTCACGGATCTCTATCTGACGCTGGAGACAGATAACTCACAGAAGTAATGCCTCCGGATTCAGTAGAGCCACTGAGCTTAAATGCTTCTCGGTGTGAGAAAGTGCAGTCCTGCCACTCATGTCTACAAGACGTTACTGCAGATATCGTTTCCTCACTCATCATTTCAGCCATATTCTTTTTGCATGCCTCCGGCCATGCCTCTGGGTTTTGCTGTGTCAAATATAAGGTCTCTATTTTCACTTGCAACTTCTTTGACAGCCTATTCCTTTCTTACAGTTTCTCTTCTTAGCACACTTCCACACCTTCCACTCCTCCATTCACAAATTCCTAGATTTAAGGAGGTTCCTATGTGGTTTTTCTTACCTGGGGCCTTATGCTTTAGGAAAACTCTTTGTAAACATCTGGGGCTCAGTGACAATTTTCCTTTGAAAACCTTCTTAAGACTCTGTTTCTGAAAAACAGAGTTGGACCCCTTGTGCGCTGCAGACAGGAGCACGCCAACCCAGCACAGTTGTGATCCTTTCTTCTCTGCTGCTTACGTGCTGTTGTCTCATGTCTCTTTTACACTAGGAAGGAAAGCTTTTTGGAATATAGGGCATCTTTTATGTGTCAAATGAGATGTACTTCATCTCATAGTTTTGCCTATATTTAAGATGACAATAGTAATAACAACTGGTAGATGTGCTACAGATATGGCCTTATGCAGAGCCTGCTATTCCTTGTGCAAGGAGCCAAATGTTTCAGAGGCAACTCATATCCTCAAGTATTTTTTTCCAACCCATGGAATTATGCTTTAATAGTATTTCCACAGGAGAGCGAGGTGAGCCAAGGCTTGGTCATTACAGACTTTTTTTCCATGTAATTGAGTGGCTCAAGAAAACATTATGAAAGATTATCTTGGCAAAAGATGTAAATGTGAAGAGCAGCTGGTAATCCCATGAAGATCCTGCTCATCTATAAATTAATACATGCCACTGGAGATGCTGGCAATTTGTCTTGGAATTAAATGGTTGAGAAGAGATTTTGGCACTCAATCAGTAAAAGATATGACACTCATAAAAGCAGAACTGTATTTATGACAGTACACCAGTTAATTTATTTGGGACATATTTATATTAATGTGAAATCCAGCATCTATTTCTGATATCTTTGTGTGTGTGTAAAAATGGAATTGCATTCCATTGGGAGACAGAGAAAACATCTTTGTTATCTTATCAGAAGAGCATAGCTCCCACCATAAGACCTCAATAAAACATTTTTGCAATTATGTGGGGTTCTTCATTGAACAAGTGGTTTTCTCACAGCCCTCCTCCTCCACTGCCTTAATTTTACAGCATAATGAAAACAAGATGCAGCAAACTGTAACTGAGCTAGTATCAGAAGAACGGTTTTAGAGGGATAATAGCTGAATACATAGCTTAATGGTTACATAACTGGGAAAGAAGGCCAGGAGAGATAAATGTTTCTCATTTATACATACATATGTACATATGCATATAGATGTAAGGAAAGAATGGGTTGCTAAACATGCCTTTGATGACATAAATATGTGTGTGGATAAATAGATCAGATAATCAGACATACAGAAGACTACACTTGCTTTATGTAATTAAATTAAACACAGATTTACTGGAGGTAGCTAGTGTGAAGTAAATATAAGCATAACAACTTCAGTGCATTTTGATGAAGGTCCCAAACTTGATTTTTCTGTGGCTGTCAGCAGTGACAGATGCCACCAGTGGCAACAGTGATCTGAGGGTGGCAGAGCACTGGAACAGGCTTCCCAGGGAGGTGGTGGAGTCTCCTTCTTTGGAGACATTCAGAACCCACTTGGACAAGTTTCTGTGTAACCTGTGCTAGGTGGACTTGCTTTAGCAGGGGGGTTGGACTAGATGATCTCTAGAGGTCCCTTCCAACCCCATATCATTCCATGATTGTGTAATAGCAACGCTGCCTCCAGGCTGCCCAAACCACAGGGCAGTCCCAAGTCCAACATTTTTTCTGGACTGCAGTTTGGGCAGAACCAGATTGGTTGAAGTTGTCCAGGGTTCCTGATAGCCTCTGCTGTCTTGCCACTGCACAGCAGCATCCACAGCAGAATGTGTGTGACCTGACACCTGACACGAGTATCACAAGCTCTCCCTTCTTCTGCAGTATGCCTCGCTGTGACTATGTGAACCAGCTTTGCAGCCTGCCCTGACTCAGTCACAAGCCTGTCACTAGTGTCTCATGACACTAGTCACAAGTCTAGGGCCTGTAGCAATAGGACAAGGGGTAATGGTTTTAAACTTAAAATAGGGTAGATATAAGGAAGAAATTTTTTACTATGAGGGTGGTGATGCACTCGAACAGGTTGCTTGGAGAGGTGGTAGATGCCCCCTCCCGGGAAAGATTCAAGGTCAGATTGGACGGGGCTCTGAACAGTCTGATCTAGTTGAAGATGTCCCTGCTCATTCCAGGAGGGCTGAGCTAGATGACTTTTAAAGGTCCCTTCCAACCCAAACCATTCTGTGATTCTGATAATGCTTCCCAAGACAAATTTGCTATTTGTGTACAGTAGGATTGATGGTACCTTTTTATTTTACTGGCCCATGGTGCAGAATACCTGTATACACATGTCTATACATATTTCTCAAGTAGAAATGAGGTAGCTTTATGTATTAGTGAAATTCTTCCAAATAAATACCCATCTCTGTATTCCATGCCTTGCTGCTTCTTGCTGTGTGTTCCTTTCCCCAGAGAGACCCTGCCACTCATCACCTACCTGTTGCATATCTAATCTCTTCAGGTTAGGCAACCTAGTTTTAACACCAAATTAGGACCTAGTGCTATAACTTTTATATATCACTACCAAAATAAAAGAGTTTTCTGTTCTGTGTTTCTTATCTCACCTGTCTCCAGAGCCAGGCTTCTTTGTTAATGTTATCGTTTTCTGGTGATGGTGGTTTGTTGCTTTTAGATTTGTTTTCTTTTCATTATGAGAAAGCCATGGGTTTGGTCACTGTTTTGTCTTTCTATGCTGAGTTTTGTGCAGTGAAGTTCTACAATATTTTTGTGTATTTGATCCCTTTTTCTGTAAAAGCACTTTTTTTTTTTTTGAGTAATATAAACAACCTCTCCAAATGTTCAGGCTTTGTACCTGAGAAAGGAAAGGAGCACCAGAGGGAGTGCTACAATTTTTTCTTAAGTAGATCCTCTTTGTTCTGCCCCAGATCCCAGGCTTTGACTTAGATACAGGCTGAAGAGTAATCCAGATTGTGACTGAATCCTTCACGATTGAAGGCAAGATGCTTTTGATTGCAGACCAACACCCCAGCTCTTTTGCTGCAGCCTCAGAAAGAAGGGAAAGGACAGCCTTGAATTCATGCTTTCTCTCCTTTGATACCTAGTGGCATTTCCAGCAAAGGCAATCCATTCTGTACCTGAGAGGAATATCATCTCTCCCTACATCTGCTGTTCAGTTCAAATAGCCTGGGGCCGTTCTAGAGTTACTGTAATTCTGTGAAAGCCCTCCTGAAGTCTTTTGGTACAGCATCCTGGGTCAAATTGATATGCTGCATCTGCCTGCTCTGACCTATAGAGTGATACTGATGGATAAGACTGTATTTCTGTTAGTTCATTTGCTTTAGCAAGTATTGGCATAAGTGCAGCTTCTGCTATGTGTAATGATAGATGCTGCCAAATGTGACTCACATTTTCTCTTCGTTCCCTTCTACAGCAGCCTCTCCAGTTGCTGCTGCGACTTCTCAGCATGAGGAGCAATCTTATTTCTCAATAAACAAACAAACAAATTGGCAAGAACTCCAGACATCTAAATGTTTTGGATAAAAGGCTGTGCTCATTAGCTCATTCTCAACTAGAGAAAAAGCAAATTCCCAAACCATCCTGTCTGGGACAGGATCCATATTCTATGAAACTGTATGGCTCTGGTGAGGATGGAAAAGAAGAGATTACCTCTGCAAGAATGAAAAGTTTCTCTTCCACGTTTGCTTTGCTAGCTGTCCTGGATGCGTTACACAATGTAATGCAATAGTGTAAGGCTTTCCTTTTTGCTAAAGACAGACAACAGTGAGAGGACTACACTATGAGATTTAGTTTATCATATGGATTTTCTCTAGTATGGGATGTACACTCTTGTCTTCTGGACAGGACTATCTCAGAAGCTAATAGATCACAGAAGCTAATGGTCACAAACTCTTTTCCCACAATTTATAGTCTCCAATTTAGCCTCTTTGAAGGTGCACTGGAAAGATGAAGAATCAATTTCTTTGCAGTATTTTTCTTCCTGAGGGTGGTGAGAACCTGGAACAGGTTGACCAGAGAAGTCATGGATGCCCCGTTATGGGAAATTTTCAAGGTCCACTTGGATGGGGTTTTGGGCAACCCGATCTAGTGGAAGATGTCTCTGAACATGGCAGGGGGTTGAATTAGATGATCTTTGAACGTCCCTTATAACCCAAACCATTCTGGGATTCTAGGATTCACTCTCCCCTTTGTTTGGAGGAGCCAGGCTGGTTTTTTCTGCCTTATCTGGTATTGTATTGCCTGAACGGGATAGATCTTGTGTAATTTCACAGTTATAAAGGGAGGAAGTCTAAGTTTAAGTGTTTCAGTCACCAGTGAAGAATAAGGGTGGAGGTCCTGTCCAGTTCATCCAGAGCCCTCATCCAGTTCTTCTCTGGAGGATTTCATAATCCACCAGCCTTCAAGCACAGGCTGGTTGTTGGCTGCTTGGAGGAAAAGTGAACGTATCTATGCAGTGAGATGTTCTTTGAAGTATCTGAAGGACTCATCTTTACTCCAGAAATGATAGAAATGACACTAGTGCATATCTGAAAGTTTTGTCCAGCACCAACTACTTAGTTTGCCACCATCAGTTTATCTCACCAGAGCTCTGAAAGCATAAGCAGGTGAGCTAAACTATCTCAGACTGCCTGGCGACTAGTGGAAAATCTGAGATGACATCCTGGTTTGCTTTGGATCCCTGAGAAATAACAGGAAATACCAACTGTTCTCCTCCAGAGCCAGTCTGTTTACAAGTTCTCTGTTCCTTCTGTTTTCATCAGGCCACCTTTGCGTTGCAAACCGTAGAGACCTCAGAAAGCTAAAGTAAGATGTTATGAATGTGATTAGGGTAGCCTGGCAAGGATCTCAAAAATTCAGGTTGGCAACTGCACCCAAGCTCTTTCACTCTGCATCTTATCTGCCAAGCACGAAAAGTGGCTGGAAAGACAATTCCATTGGGACTGAGACGTGATTTTTGGGTGGGACTCATAAACTGAAAAGCAGTTCTTTTAAGCAACATTTGGTTTATTTGTTTTTTTTTTCATTTTCCTTTTCCAGTTCAGTCTGCCTACATGATCTCCCATTTGTCCTGTATTCATTCATTGTTAAAGGTTTTTTTTTTTACACTTTACCCATCTCAAAAAATAGAATAGGGGGTGGGGAGGTAAGTTTGGGGAAGAAAACAGTAACTCTAGCTTGATTTCCTCATTGTTTATCCCAGCAGACAAAGTCCTTGTGAACTGTTAGTTGTGGTCCCCAAGTCCCAGTCATTCCTGAACTGTTCTGAGAGCAGTTGCGGGAATTTAAAGCAGATTGGTGTGTTATTAGAACTTGAGATCTGTTATAAGGAGTTGGCAGGTTTGTCTGTTTCTGCAGTCAGCTTTGGCTCCATTTCCATCCTGGAGCAATTTTAAATATTCCTTTCAAAAGTTGGCATCACTGATACCAGAACAGAGTACTTTTTGTAGCACTTGATTCGATTTCTGCACTTAAGGTTGTTTTCTTTCCTCTCGAACGATTGTACTCAACTACTGATAAAATTCCTTTTCCACAATCTTTGATTAATAAGTAACATGGGCTGTGCTGGCCAGGGAGGAGGTGATTCAGAGGAAAGTACTGCATATTAATACGAAGTGAAGTCAATCTATTTGCACAAAATTATGTGAAAAGAGTATGCTTCCAGGTAACCGTGTTCTTGAAGTATGCTTTTCTGCTTCTATTAGTTTCATCTGCAGCCTTGCTAATTCTAATTTCATGTAGGCTTAAGGTGACCTGTTTCTCAATGTGCAGACACCCGTCCTGCATACGACACCGTCTGAATGCAAAGATCCATCCCTGGTGATGATGATTCAGTAGTGTCCTGTTACAGGTTTTCTCATCGGTGGCAGAATCGTAGCATTATTTAGTTTGATTTAAAGAGAAGCTGTGTGTGAAGTAAGAGGTATAGAAATTATAGAGATGTTGCCAAAAAAAGAAATTGATTAAAATGAACAAAAAAAAGTAGGTCAAATTTTGGCCTAACTATGTTCAAGTCGTTTCTTTTGCAATACAAAGAGCAGAGAAAATAGGCAGATGGGAGTACAGAAAAGGGAAATAAGCCAAAGTGATTAGCCCAGTTGACCTTCCCTTATTTCTGTTGGGTTTTGTATGTATGTGCACTGCACCATTGTTTTTGATGAATAAAATTAACATATTCAATTTATATCCTAAAAGAAAACCTAGATTCAGTAATTTACTCAGTACTGCAATTCCAATTTAAGGTGCAGGTTTTAACTTTGGAAGCTATTTGTGGTACTTACTTTCTATATTTTGCATATTTATGTGTCCAGATCAAAGATACACAAAAAGAGAATAAAAGTTTTATAAAATAGCATTAGGACTAATTAAGAAAAGAAAATAGCTCAGAACAGTGGCATTCTCCTGGGGTTTTGTTCCTATGCCATTTTTAAACAATTGAACATTGAGCCACTCAGTAACAGATTAGCTTATTCATCAGCTTTCTAAGAACTAAATTTCAATGGATTTCTTCCCTTTCTTATACTCTTTCAAATGATTTATATAAAGGAAGGTTTTCACTATGTTGGTAAGGGTTTCCCAAGAAATTTCCAACTAATGCTTAGTTAAACAAATTGTGTAGAAATTTATACTGTAATTAGTTTAATGAGTGGATTGTGTTGCACGGACCAGATTATCTAGAGTTTCTTACTAATGAAAGTAACCAAATGAAAAATGAAGGCAAAGAAAATTAAAGCACTTTACTCACGGCTGTTATTTATTACTTTAAAATGTAATTATAATTCATGATAACTTTGAAGTATCTTTTAGTGTTACATTTAACTCCTCTTTGAATTTTTGCTAGACATTTTGGGAGCCATAGCACTTGTCATTTGGATAAGATCCACAGTGTCTTTTTTTCAGAGTGGCCAGAAACAGAAATTTCAAAGAGCATCAATACCTGGATAGCCTGGTGAGTAGGCTTACATGGAGTATGCTGCTAACAGTATGGGTCTCATCCTCCATGCAGAGAATTCGTCTCCTGTGTGGAAATAGGTTTATTCAAGTAATTTCATTTCCAAAAATGCAGTGGCTTGGAAAATAGTAAATCAGGATATTTCTGGATATCTAAAAAGGTGCCTGAATTCTTTTGGCTATTGCTAAGACCTTGCTTTCAAAACTTCCTGTAGAAATGTATGCCACAGTATAATTTCCTGTGAAAAATCTGCTTCCTATTCTGATTTTCAAAATTCATGGGTTTGGATGTCCTTGTTCTGGAGTTACAGATGAAGTTAAGACAGAGTCCTTGATATACCTTTTATTGTTTATGCGCTTCCAAACATCTCCTATGCTGCTAATTTCCTTCCTAGGAGCAACCATCCCTTTCTTTTCATACTCTCTCCGTAATTTTTGAGAACTCTGAGTGGTCCCTCTGTGAATTCTCTCCAACTTAATGATTCTGCATATGGGAGAAGATGACCAATGCTTCCGCAATGTCCTACGTGACACTGCACACTAATTCACAGAAAGGGATCACCATGTTATCAGTGTCATTCTCCTTTCCACTCCATGTGTATCCTAACATCTCATTAACTTATTTTGGCTAGAGCGAGCCAGAGAGGAGAATATCATTGAGCTGTCATAGTGGCACACTGCTCCATTTCTTTCGTAGATAAACACACCCTCTTCTTGTTGACACTATCCCAGCTGCAAATGTTTCCCTATCCTGCTGCATTTCACCACCTGGCCAGTTACTACTTCCTCAGCTCTCACTTTCGAGCTGCTCATTTAAGATGCTGTAACCTGTTTCAGCTGGGTTTAGCTGAAATGGTTTTGACGGTGGGTCTTGGGTAACTCACTGCCTTTTCAGTGAAAGAGGCGATGGAGGTGCCCATGGGAACCCTTCCAACAGCAAATATTGGGGGGATGGAAGGGAGAAGAGTGGTATGTGTGAGGTGGGGACAGCATCTGAACAGCAGGAGCCAGTGGCCTGCAGGTGGTACGTCACAACCAGCAGAGAATGTGTTTCAACATAGATAGGTCATTAACCAGCATGTATCTTATTTTGCATTACAAGGCATCACTTTGTGTTTCTCGACATCTTTTCTGTTGGTTTTTCTGTAATTTACCTGTTGAGCATTCAGTAAATATGTTTATAAGGGCTAGCTCTGCTGTATAAATCAAATCCCAAATTTCAGCTTATTGGAAATGTGTTTGTAAAAACTTAAGCAAACATCTACTGTCTCCTTGGAGGCGGCTTTGATACTAAACATACGTTTTTCACTGAGATTTATTTACACTGAAGAAGGCAACTTGGCATCAGCAGCTTTGTATATTAGCATCTACTTTCAAATAGTCTGTTAGATTATGCACACCTCATATGAGGCTGTTACATTTTTTGTTTGCTTCAATTTTTTCACGTTTATTAGGTACCTTCCCTAGACGTTGGTACTGCAGGGAAGTCAGGTACCACCACAGCAGACATTCACGGGACTGTTGAGTTAAACAAGGCAAATGCTGCACAACTACATTTCTGTGAAAAATGCTGTTTCTACAAAATGCATGTGTTGATTTTTCTGACTGTTTACATATAAGAGGAGATGGTTGTCCAGTCAAAGGCAAAGCCAGGCAGGTTTAGAGAGTGCTTTATTCAGAAGTTTACTATTCTGAGGTGACCGATACCCCATATAGAATGACTGGCTCAGATGTGTTTGCATTGTAGATACCTGTTACTAGACAAAATTAATCCCACCCATACAATGTACTGTTAGATTAACTCAAAGTTTGTTTTGTTCCATGTCCCAAAATCTAGCATCTTGATGATTGGGAATATCTAAACATTTATTTTTCAGTTAAATACAAAAATTAATCACACATTCACAACATTGGTTTGTTCTTTTTTTTTCATACCTTACATTATTTTGATTATTCATTATTTATAACAAAAATATAGCAATGGAAATTCTGAATTCCTCTTGACTCTTCATTTTCATTTATCCCATTCTGTTCTTGAACTGAGTCTCTTCTGTGGAGCTGCCTTAGCTGCTGCTGAGGACACTCAGGACAGGCTTATCCCTGTGGATAAAAAAACTCAGGATTGCAGGGGACGTCCCTTCCAGTACAGATTTTCAACATACCTGCACTTTATGTTCCTAAATCTTCAAATTATATATGTTTAATTAACCGTTCACAAAAAAATGTTACTCGTTATAGGTAATATCTGTTCTCCAAAATAAAAAAGGCAAATCTTATTATCTGCAATTATGAGCTTTACTTTTTATTTCCCCCAGAATGAAACATAGTAAATATATTTGGGCAGTAAATAGCCCTAACAATTTAACCTGCCTTGATAATTCAAATTGTATTTATTTCTCCTCTGGCATTAACAGTGTCTTCCAAAGTGTTACTGCATCAGTATTGTTTGTAGAATTTCTCCAGCAGAGCTAATTGATTCTGAAATGCCAAACCAGTAATTGTTTCACCTACAAAACTGTTAAGGTAGCTGTACTGTTTATTACACCCATGTCAGCATCTCAAAACAAATTGAGGAGACTCTCAGGAGTAAAATGTTGAGCCATGTAATTTAGGCTGTTAGATAAAGGCAGTGATGAGGGTAGTGCAGTTAAATACCTACTCTCTAATTAGGTTCCCTCTGAAAATTATAAGTATATGAAAACACAAAAATTATTACAGTTATTACAGTCAGATACAAGTTTAATCCTCTTGGCTACTAATACTAAATAAGTTTTCTGACAAAACAAGATCTTAGACTCGCCTTTCTCTTTGTCTCCTGGAAACATCTTAAAGGCAAATAACAGATAGGTCTTCTCAGGAGAAAAGTTGGGCTCTTTGTAAGTATACTCTTACTTTCAAAGCATATAAATTAGAGTTATAAACTATATCAATTCCTTAGACACTACACAGCATGTTCAATATGCCTTGTACTATATGTTAACATTACATTTATATTATAATATCTCTGGAATAATAGCATTAAAAAGTTAATGTTACAATCGTATTTTGAAAAAACATTCACACTTTGTTAATGTCTTAGAATAACAGTTGGTATTACATTATCTCTATTGCCAAATTTATAAATATTTCAAAAGAAAATACATATGTGTTACATGGATAGCTAGCTGATCTTTATTATTCTGCCAATAGTAACTACACAATGTCCCTTTTATTAAAGTATTACATTTTTATTTCTAAAAACTGTATCGCATGACACAGAAACAAACCTGATATTTCAGGTAGATATATGAGAAGTGTAACTGATTTCTGTTGCATTACTGTAAAAAAATCTTAGATTAGGCAACAACCACACAATTGAAATCACCACTAATCACTAGTGGTACTGCTTAATATCTCCTGGCCTGACGAGTCTTTCTATATTGACCTTTTCTTTTATGTTTCCTAGTTCTCACTTGTAACACCAGGAGAACAAGGTCTGCAATTGTAATTAAATCAATCTGACAATGAGTCACTCTCTGGCAGCTAAAGAGGAATCAGAAGAAAAATAATCTAATCTTAAACGTGAATGGTATTTGCTGGAGGGAAGGGAGGAAGGGAGGGTGTATGCAATTTTTTTTTTAATGGGAATGTAAAACTTGCCAGGAATTCATTACATTTTTTTCTTAGATTTTTTTTCATAATCTTCTGCTTTATGATTTAGAGTAGCTGCTGAAACAGTCTCTTGGAAAATTATTGCCATATTGGTCACCTGTAAAATACGTATTTCCTTGTGTATGCAGAATGGCAGGTTTCAGTTTTTAATTACAGACATTGTTAGAGGCAGAACTGATGGCAGGAAAAAAGACCACTTCTTTTGTATCCATTATCCCCTGGCACTGAAATTGTAAACATCTGTACTAGGCACCTGAGCACCCTGTGCTGGTGAAAGCTGTGGTTCTTGAGAGCGATCCCTACAGACCCTATCCTGGCATAGGAATCTACAGCTGGCTGGTGTAAAAAGCTGAGCGAACTCCAGGGGTTGCTGAGATCCTTATCCTTGCTGGAGTTCCTGTGCCTAGCTACACATCTTATCCTCCATCCACTTGACATCCAAGCTTGGATCACACTTTTGAGAACAGGCAGCCAGCTGAGCAATGGCTGTTCCCTTCTCAGTTGCAGATGTCAGGTGTTATCTTCATAGAATCATAGAATGGTTTGGGTTGGAAGGCACCTTAAAGATCATCTAGTTACACCCCCCCTGCCATGGGCAGGGACACCTCACACTAGAGCAGGTTGCTGAAAGCCCCATCCAGACTGGCCTTGAACACTTCCAGGGATGGGGCATCCACTGTTTCAGTGCCTCACCACCCTCACAGTTAAGAATTTCTTTCTAGTATCTAATCTAAAACGCTCCTCTTCCAATTTAAACCCATTGTCCCTTGGCGTTACACTACATTTCTGGACAAAAAGTCCCTCTCCGGCTCTCCTATAGGCTCCCTTCAGATACTGGAAGGCTGTTATAAGGTCTCCCCGGAGCCTTCTCTTCTCCAGGCTGAACAAACCCAGGTCTTAGCCTGTCCTTATAGGGGAGGTGCTCCATCCCCCTGATCATCTTTGTGGCCCTTTGCTGGACCTGTTCCAACAGGTCCTTGTCCTTCCTGTGTTGAGGACTCCAAAGCTGGACACAGTACTCCAGGTGGGGTCTCACCAGAGCAGACTAGAAGGGCAGAATCACCTCCCGTGACCTGCTGGCCACGCTTCTCTTGATATAGCCCTTCACTGTTAGCATCGAGAATGAAAGGCCTTTGAGGGAAGGATCATCCTTTCATATGCATAGTTTTTCACCCAGGTTTTCATATATTGTATGTTCCCATACAAAAGTGATTTCATTCCTGGTTGCATCCTGAACACATGATGTTTTGTAACATAAGTAATAAAAAATAACACTGTGTTAGTGGTAAATTGCTCCTTTCTCACACTGCTGTCTTGAATTGGTGCTTTAAGCTTAAGTGGAAAATGCACTCAGTAGGTACTCAAAACCACTGTGACTATCAAAAACCAGGCAGGTAGTGCACTGCAAAATCTACTACAACACAGAATCAAAACCTCTAAGACTTCTGGAGATAAGAGGGGTGGGTACGTTCTGGTAACAAACTCTTGTGTAGATGGTAATTTGAATCTCTTTTTCTTTCCTCCAGAACTGCTGAAGATAAAAGCCATCCTTAGAATTGTCATTTGTCTAACTAATTATTTACTGTTCTTGATAGAATGCATTTTTAGTGAAAAATGAGCTAAGGTTTACCTGAGATTAGATTTTAATTATATCAGATTTAGCACAGGGTAAAAGTGAATATTGCAATAAATAGTAGAGCAAAGCCATCAAGAAATCAGACTGCTTTCTATAAAGAGCCTTAAGAATGTTTAGCATGGAGAGGAACTCCAGGTAGTGTATCATGATAATACACATACCCAGAGTTTGCTGACCAATTGGGCTCGCACAGCTGTGTATTCATATTAAAGATTCTGAAATAGCAAAAAATCCCACAGTGAAATAATCATAATTCCTTAAACACACAGTCAAAATAATTTATAGGTAAGGCCTCTCCTCCTTTCTTAAATCATCTGCTCAGAATTGTATATTCTCATTCTTTAATCATGTATGGGATAAGGAGGCTTGGCACTGTGCAGGGCTGTTATATTTGATAAGCTAAAATATGCTGTCACAAAGTAGATCCTTGTGTCTGATTTTATGCTCTTGTTTTTGGTTTAGTGTAAACACTTAGCTATTTAAGTTAATGTTTTAATTGAATGTTTCTTTTCATCAACAGTAAAATATTAATAAGTGTTTCTAGTGACAGATGAGTTTTAAAGACAGCCTAAAAATACTGGATGGCCCTGAATGTGAAAATACAAGTGGCCATTAAGGCACAGCTATTGCTGTAAGGGATGAAACATTTGAATTTATGTAATAAGCAATCAAAATTCTGTACATTCTGTAATTCATTCACAGCAGATCTGTAGCAGCTCATAATAAGGTTCTATCTATTTGGTGGTCTCCTTCAAGCTCTCATGAATGTGGTAGGTTAAGGACTCGATGAAGTCAAGACCCAGCCATCAGTCTTGAGGTACAGCTAATCCTGGGAGAATGACCTCAGATGTTTTCCATCATCTGTGAAGAGGCCAATTTTGAAAACTCAGTTGTGTGAAGCTGCATGTTTTTGTGGCTAAACAGCTACTCATAATTATTTACAGGTCCTGTCCCACTGAATCCACAGTATGGACATGTCACAGAATCACGGAATCACAGAATGATGCAGGGTTGGAGGGAACCTCTGGAAATCATCTGGTCCAACCCCCCTGCCAAAGCAGGTCCACCTAGAGCAGTTTGCACAAGAACATGTCCAGGCGGGTTTTCCTGCGCTACGGCCTGTGCTATGTCCTCAGCTACGTGCCACTATATGTTGGAAGGCAGGAAGTGGGATGATTGTAATGTGGGATCTCTCTTGTCATATCAGTACAAAATGATTACTCCAACTTCTGGGCCTTGTACAGCTGAGAATCTAGTCCACTAAAATCTTCTCTGAGATAATCCACTGCTGAATGCTTTTCTTATAAGTCACTCTTGCTAGCAGACATGTCCTGCAGGCCTTTTCTTGGAAAGATATTTAAGTCCCATAACAGAGCAAATCGCGGGTGTTACATTTATATTCTTTCTTTTATTTGTTTCTTTTTTATATTTTTATTCTGTTTATTATTTATTCTTTGGAGTGCAACCTAAGTCTTGGTAGAGCTTCTTCCACTTCCTTGATATAAGTGGCAAAGAGAAGCATGTTTTGATGCCAGTTGTTTTCCACCATCCGCCATAGAAGCTTACTAATGCTCAGGCAATTTAAGCACTCGCACACGTGCTTGTGTCACACTATTGTCTCCAGAACTATGGCTATCTTGGTTACACCCAAACTGCTCTCCAGCAAGTCTGATAATTCAGTCCTACAGCTTTTGCCCCATCCATATGCCCAGGTGCCGCTGGTGGCTCTCATTCTATGTACAGCATGGAGGTCCCCGAGGAGTAGGGAGCTGGTTGTCTTACAGCCGTGAAACTTTGGGAGAGCCATCATCACCCCCTGATGATATAACAAAACAAATGCGAATCAAATGGACATCTTCATGCTGAAACAGAATTCAAGCTGTAAAGATAGAAGCATCTCAGCATCCAGTTTTCCAGCAGCTGGGATCATCAAGGTTGTTGATAGATCTGCATTTTGACAACAGTCCAGCCTGAGGACATGGGAAGCTGAGATTCTTTTCTTGCATTAACAAGTAGGTTTTGCCCAATGAGAGTCTCTTATTGAATGTTTCATGTACTAATTCTTTCTGGAAAATTAAAGTAAACCAATTAGGAAATACTTTTAAAACCAGAATATTAATAGCCTCTTCTTGAGTTCAGATGTGTTGTGAATTACTATTATTTTTATTTGTTGCAGTTGAGTAAATAAAACTATCCATAGGATAGATGTGGACCAGTAGGGCATCCTTTGCTGTTGGTTTTTTTCCATTTTCAGAGTTTACAGCAGTAATTTTAACTTTAAAAGTTTATTCTTGTTGGACCTGACTTTCAATTCATATAAATCAGACTTACCTTGATTTAAGACCAGCTGAAGCAATGGTGGCTTTTGTCAAATCAGTGCTTCTCAAAAGATGAATAGTGCCTTAAATCTAACTGTAAAAACAAATTTCAAGCAGTAGCTGTTAACTTGAATTATGAAACAGAAAACAGAGAAGGATGATATTTGTCCATAGTGATTAAGGACAACAAGATATGCAAGGTAATAGAGAAATCTTCATTAATTCTGTCAGCATTCACTTGTAGTCCATATGCATGTAAGTGGTATAAAAATTATGCAACAAATACTGTCACGCTATGGAATATTTCCTCTTATTTTAACTGTCTGAAACTTGCCTAATACCACTTTTTTTTTTTTTAAAAATATAATCTTAAATTCAATTCAGACATTGTACTGAGCTACTGAGAACAGTAACACTGTGAGAAGCTTGTGGAGCTTTCCACTAAAAGATCCTTGAATATTTTTAGGAAGGTCACAGTGCTTAGCTACAGAAAAAAAAAAAACACCCAAAAAAACAAGGAGAAGGAGAAGAAATGAAATGTTTGCCTGCATTGCAGAGAAACATAAAATCAGTTCATCGTATAGGAGCATAAGGTATGGAGATAGTAATGTGAATATATTTGTTTTGGTTGTCTATGACAGCTGAGAAATAATACAGGCCAATTTTAAAACCCCTCTGTGGGAGTACAGTTATTTTATTTTATTTCAAGAAATAAACTATGTCTTTTTTGGGGGGTTTAAAATACCTCGAGTCAGTAGTACGTATATTTAAATGAATTTGAAGCTGCTTTAGGCTATGCAGGAGCAGGGGGAGAGGCAAGGCGGGAGGCTGCAGGGAGAGAATTCAAGCCAGTCCCTAACAAATCTCTGCTCTCTCAGTTGCAAGAGAAGGATGCATGCAGGAAACTTATAAGTATCTTATTATAATTTTTGCTCATCATTTTAAACATGGCATGGTACAGAAAAGTCAAGTTGTTATCGCTTCTGTACAGACATTTTATATCTGTATCACAAGAAATTATAAATTTTGTTTATGTTTGTGGATACCCTATCACCTTTTACTTCTGTCTTGCCATTAGGCTTTGGGCATGTGTAGTAATAGTGACACAGATACAGAAGTTAGAGACCAAACTGATGAAAGGTTTGGTCTGGACAGCAGTAGTCACTATAGGACTGGAGATGATAATGAATAGAAACATAGAATCATTCCTTTGTTCAGTCAGTGCTGTGCTGACTTGCTGAGGTCACAGATTAAGCCAGCAGCACCTTCAGTACATGGGAACACAAATTCCTGGCATCTCAGAACCTCAGCAGTTTTTGAAGGGAAAAAATTAGAAGAGTATCTATATACATATGTGTAAATACTTATTTTGGGAGAAGAAGGGGTGATTATGGTTCATGCATTGTGTGTGTATGTGGTAGTAGAGGCTCCAGCTCCAGTCTGTCCAAACTGAGTTGAGTCAAATGTGGACCAACACTACAGTTAGTGTATAATAGTAATTGGGTTTAAGCATATGCTTAGCATCAAGCATGCCTAGACTATATCAGTTCAATCCATGGATGTGTGTTGGTCCTTTGTTGCATTACAGCCCTCATGTTCTTAGTTCACATGTGCATAAGGGGCTCTCAACTCCTAATGCAGCCTAAATTCACCCAGTTTTTCTCACCATGGGCATACTGTTCTGCATAATGTCAGTAAGTAAAGCAGAAGGTAAGGCAAATGGTTGGGAACACAGAGCTTTGAAGTTGTTGAGGTGTTTATGTGGTAGTTACCTGAATTGCACCTGGACATCTGCTGACTGCAGAAGAGATAGTGAACCCCACTGCAAAGGGAAATGTATACTTTTCAATGAAAATATTAACTTTGCAGCCATCATACAAATGCATTGTCCTTTATTTATATGGATTGAAGAGTTCATTTTGCAAATAAACAGAATAGGTTGATGTCCATCACAGTTAAGTTTTCATTTTCTTATGGGCTACACGAGAATTTACAATGGAGTGGTCTTTTCTGAGAAGTCTTTTGATGTGTATGTGTTGAGGTGGTGAAGTAGATGGCATCATCTTACCTGGTGCTAGTGATACCAAAACTCATTTTCTTGTTTCTGCAAATGGGAGAATTATGAAACCTCCTAGAGGGAAAGTATGTCATTTGCTTGGGAAAAGAAGGCATGGAAAAGATTTTTCTTTAAATCTGGTATACAAGCAAACAGCAAACTGATAAACAAAGTCAAAACCACATAGGCAATCAAAGAAAATTGATCATAAATTGAAAGGGATTTAGAGCAGGTTTCCAATACTGATATGTCTTATAAAGATTAAAATCTCTGAATTAAGTACAAGATAAATCCTATCAGTATCTTTGGTTCTCCTAAGGGAATCAGCCTTTGCTGAAGAAGCAGAGATGTTACCTAACATTTCCCCACATGTGTTATCAGGAAGAATGTGTCTACTATGCATAATTTCTTTAATTTTCAGTAACTCTTTTGAATAAAATCCTTTGTTCTTCACTTTCCTCAACTTTGTTTTTTGCTGAAAACTGACCACTAAACAAACCTCTTTTCTTTTGTTTCCTCAGAAGACAATAAAATGTTGACCAAGGTTTTAATTGATTGCTAACACATCAGTTTAGTGGGAAAAGGACATTTTTGGTTGAGGATATGTTAGTGATTAGTTTTATTGACTGTGACGGAGAATATCTGATATCCACTTAGAGCCCAGCCATCATGAAGCATTTTTGTGGACACTTGATAGTGAAAACAAATAAAATGCTGCTAATGGCAGTCTGAAGTTCATTCCCAGCTACGTGTTACCCTGGGCCAAGCTAAAATAACACCACGGCGCTAGCCAGAGCTCAGAGGGCTTGGTTTTCATGTTCTACCATGGATTACTGCTAACTGCTGTTTGCTTTAGAAGTCACTCATTTCCCATAGCAGGATAGCACAGTCCCCAGCTTTCGTGCCTCTCTTTGTTGTTGTGTGACCTTTTGTACCTTTCCCACTTAATTTTATCTTTAAAATAGATACAGCACTTCTTCCCACTCAGGAGGGTAAAAATGATAGCAATGTGTGACTCATTGTATTGTTCCAGGATTGTTTAAAAAAAAAAAACAGGGACTGCTCTCACTTCTCACTTCTGTCCATCTCCATTTGGCAGATGTTGCCCTTCTTTTTGTCTTTCCTCCTCCCACCCCTGTCCCATCACATTTCCACCTGACCCTCACACGTATATTGTGCCAGCTATGTTATCTCAAGTTTTTATTCATGTCTTTGTTTATACAGAAGTATAACCGGTTATTTTAACGCAGGACTGAGCATTAATTGATATTTGCACAGTTCTGAGCATGTTGATGTTACTCCCGCTGCAGAGTCAAGAGTTCAAAATGACTAAGAGCTCCTGGGACTTGCCAAAGGTAAAAGCGCCATAAAGAGGACAATTTTTGGTTTTATCAGAACCAAATTTGCTCATGGCAAATGTATCCTGTAAGGAAGTGATCGCAGGAGGTGGGTATTGGGAATTGGGAGACTGAACATTCAGGACACCGTGTAGGTCAAACTAGGATACATGTTCCTCAAACTGTACCCTTGGCTACACGCTTGAGGTTGCCTGCCTGTGCAGGAGCACAATACAAACTGCCAGGTGAGATGTACTTAGATTTAAAAATATCAACTACTATAAAAGCCTATTTAAAAGCACAGAAAGTGGGAAATGCTATGCAGAGTTGTATAAGTGAAAGGAGGGCACACTACCATGTTTTGCTGGGTTGGACCAGGCCAGTTTGGCTGCCCTGGTCACCTTGAAGTGACGAGGGGCATCTGTTTCTACAGTGGGACATTTGCATTCTGCTGCTCTGGTATATCCAGCTGTCCACAAAGGGCAAAATAATGATGACAGAAAAGCTGTTGTCAAAGCTTGCTTTGGTTAGGATATGAAAATCCATGGACATAATTTAAAATCCCTGAAAATTTGAGAAAATTACTGGGGATATATTACAGAAAAGTAACAATCAGAAGTTTTAAGATACTCCTTAAGTTTTAAGGAGTATCCACATCTCTGAAAAAAATAAATACTTGAATTTTAATTGATCAGAACTATTCTAAAAATGAGTTCCAGTGGCCTCCAGAATCAAAGGTATCATAAAATCTTTGAAGGTGAAGAAGGTATCTGACCTTATGATATCTCTGGACCCCATTTTCATGATTCAAAATAGAGATATGGGTAGAAATAGTTTTTCTGTTCTGAGAAAAGCTTTGCAGGTTTCTAAAATTTCATTATCTGGTTCAAGAACACAGATCAAGACCAGGTAAAAAAATGGTTTTGTGAAATACAGTAAGTTAAATTTTAAAGTAAACACACTTCAAACTCAAAAATGTGTTTTTTTAATTGAAAGCTATCAAAATGAAACTTTTCAACAATGTCAATACTTTGCTTTATTTTATTTGATAATTTGCTTTCTCTGTTGAAAAGTTGTGTCAATTGAATTTTTACATGGAAAAAAGCCATGGAAAATTTCCTCAATAATTGCAGACTCCGATTTACTGCTTCTAATTGATTCTGCTATTATTTGCTTTCATCTTTCTGTGAGATTAGTGGGTTAGTTGCAAACCACAGCAACATTTTGTTTCCCTAATGTGAATGGTGGTGTCTGAGCATACCTGCATGTGTTTGTTGTATGGCTTAGTCAGCAAGAAAGAGGCTTTTTCTTAATACAGAGTCTTTTCACTATTCATTGAATAATAGGAAAAGTTTCGTGTTCAAATTTCAACTGGTTGTACTGGGGCCAAATTTAGGAGACCAGACAAGTCACTCTTCAGGGTGACTGCTTCCAACTGCCTGTGACATTTGCAATCTCAGTGGTCTGTCACGGACAAGTAGGGCATCTATGAAAGATGGTGGTTAAAATCCACCTACAAAGACCACTGTGGAATAGCTAGTGATGTCATGTTATCCTGTAGAGGAAATCACAGGAGGCAAAGGTAATGTGGAAACTTCTTCTTGGTTAAGTTGATGTTCTGCAGCACTAGTTTCCTATTTGTCAAGATGAGTGCCAATGCTGGTAGAAGATGAATAGGCATGGCCAGCTGAGCCACTGGGTTGAATGGCATCATGCAATCTGATGGCAAAAAGAGGAATTGGACTGATTTAATATTGTAACAAAAACCATAGAGGCACACTCCAACACTCACTGCAGGTGGCTGCTCCTCATGTCTTGGAACCAAATCCTCCTCAATAAAAATTTAGGTATAACCACTAGTGCAGTAATTGCTTGACATTTTGAAATTGTATTAGCAGCTGCTGGAAATAAAATTCTCCCTGGTCTGTTAATATAATACATTTTTTAAATTAAGTAAGATAAGTTACAGTTACCAAAATGCATGTTCTTTTACTGTTAGTCTTGTGGCTCATTTTCCTCTGATTTCATAAAATAGAATCATAGAATGGTTAGAGTTGGAAGCAACCTTAAAGATCATCTAGTTCCAACCCCCCTGCCATGGTCAGAGACACCTCCCACCAGACCAGGTTGCTCAAAGCCCTATCAGCCCTATTTCACTTTGAACATTGTTGAAATGTTTTTCATTGTTCCAGACTTTCTTATCACTCTACTCCGCTTACTCTAAACTCTTTTCTTTAATAAGTAATTCAAAAATTTTTACTGTAAAATAGTTTTCAGCCAGTTTTCTATTTGATCAAAGCTTTCAAAACTACAGTGACATGAAATGTCACTTTACTTTCTGGGCTTTTATCAATACTATATGGACAGAATAGATACATTTTTTTTAGCAACCAGAAGAAAACAATTGAATAAATCTTTCTTTCTGTGTCAGTGTTTTTCAAGCTTACACTGATCTCAGTGTAAAGTTTTAAATAAATATTTAGAATAAAGTAAAATGTATTTTAAAAATAAGTCTTATATTGCCAGCTAAGACACTAAACTAGGGAAAATAAGTTCCAAATTTTCTTTAAAGCTGTGCACAATGATTTAATATGCTTTTATATCTGTAGACAATATTTACAGTATTTCATCTTTTTAGAATACAATTCAGCATATTAAGTCTAGGTTTTTCAAAAGATATTACTGTGTCCTCTGAAGTATTCTGGATGCTTGAATCCCTTAGGCTCAATTTAGAAATATCATAATAAAATATTAGAGTTCAGTTTTCTTTGCACATGATTAAAAGGAGGTGTATACTGGATCCTTGGAGAAACCAGGAAAAAGACAATTTATATGTTTTTTCCAGTTTAAAGCAAAGAAATAAATTAGAATTCTTAAATTAGACTTTCTTCATGTCAAATACAGAGAAACTGTACAGTTTATTTTATTTACATTCCTTTCCTGACAACCCCTTGAAACTTTACATAGCTATCAGGAAAACAAGATGAAGGTTTAAAATATGTCTGTGGTGCTTCTACAGAACTGGACTCATTTATGTTAATTTTTGATAACATGCAAGTTAGATAGTAGCAAACATCTCAATGAGTGAGGCTAGAACAGGGAAGAAGCCTTAGAAATCCTTTCAAGTTGCAGCAAGTTTTATAAATAGCCAAAAACTGGCCAAATCTCTGCTTTGCTGGGGTACAAGTAGTCATTAATTTCAAGTAAGCTGATATGCATTTGGACTATGCATGTCTTTTTTTGCATTAACTGGAACAATAATAGATATTGTTTACATATTTGTACGGCTTCAAAAATATGGAACATTACTATATCTGAGGATACCTGAAGTAGAAGTCTCTATGACAGCTGTACTATAAGCTAGCATAGGGAAAATACTTCTAATGTTAAAATGTTTAGGATATGTGTGTAGGAGAGAGCGCCGAGGGAGCCTGCAGAGCAGATGGACCATGCCTGTCCTCTGTAGCACTTGTCCCTGGCTCTCCACTGTGCTCTTTTTGGTCTCCTGGGATCCTGTGAGTCAACTATTATTTAAAAGGATCTTCCCTACCCACGGTGAAGTGAAAGCTGTGCTGTCAGCCACAAGGTGAGGGTTTTAGGGAATGGGCACGTGCTGTATGCTGCAGAATATAGCATGGGGAGGTGATTGAGGGGTACAAAGGATGCAGAGATGGTGCGAGAGGACACTGCATGGTGGCAAGCAGCAGATCTAGCATAGATTCTACCTCCATTCTGCCATTTGGAATGGTCCCCAGTCCCTTGAACTATGCTAAGTTTTAACTTGTAGATAGTTAATTGGAGCAGTTCAAAACAGAGCTAGGGGTGACGCAGCAGTTATGCACTGTGGAAGATCAAGGGCTCATAAACACACCCTGAGCCTTGGGCCCAGCAAGGGTACTCTGTCCAGTCTGGTTACAAATACCCCCGCTGAAGATAATGTTCATATGGGGAACAAGATTGCCTTGATCAGTGCTGTGCATATTCTTAATATCTTGCTCTGTTTTAAAATACCATGATGAAAACAGCATAAAAACATTGAGTTTTTAATAATGTTTTCTGATTCCAAAAATTAGAGAGTGTAGAAAAGGGGACCAGGACCCAAGTTTCACAATTTCATAGAATACAATAGAATCATAAAATGTAGTGTTGGGAATGACCTTAAAGATCATTGAGTTCCAACCCCCCTGCTACAGGCAGGGACACCTTCCACTTGGCCAGGTTGCTCAAAGCCCCATCCAGCCTGGTCTTGAACACCTCCAGGGAGGGATGGGGCATCCACAACTTCTCTGGGCAACCTGTTCCAGTGCTTCACTACCCTTACTGTAAAGAATTTCTTCCTGATATCTTGTCTAAATCTCCCCTTTTTCAGTTTAAAGCCATTACCCCTCATCATGTATCACTACATTCCCTCATAAAGAGTCCCTCCCTTTCTTTTCTGTAGGCCCCTTTAGGCACAAGAAGGCCACTATCAGGTCTTCCCAGAGCCTTCTCTTCTGCAGACTGAACAACCCCAACTGTCTCAGCCTGTCCTCACAGGGGAGGTGCTCCAGCCCTCTGATCATCTTTGTGGCCCTCCTCTGGACCCACTTGAGTAGGTCCTTCTCTTTCTTGTGCTTGGGGCCCCAGAGCTGGGTGCGGTACTCCACATGGGATCTCACCAGAGTGGAGTGGAGTGGTAGAATCACCTCCCTCCGGTGTGTTGGCCACACTTCATATGAATGAGCAAGCAGACTTGCTCAGCTGCAGAGTGGGGAATTGCTTACCCTTATTTCTTTCTTTGACCTTATCAGTCATGAACAGTTTGCACTGCAATAGCTCAGCTTCAATGGAAGAAATTGAGAATTTTCCTTTCTGCCTACTTTCTAACCTGACGAGCAGGCCAACATGTTGTGGTGCAGCAGATAGGAGGCTGAATTCCATCCAACTATGAAGGTCTATCTTCTATGCCCCAAGTGACTTCTCTAATAACACTCAGGCTGTATATTAAAGATGGTCTCCAAGAACACTTCTGCAGTGGCTGTATTTTAAAGGAAAATTATTAGCCCTGTTGTCAGCCTTTGAAGATAGAGCATAAGCACCTAAATCCACCAGAGGTTTCAAGCCTGTGTCAAAGACAAGCCTCTGAGAGAAATCAGATTTCTGACACAGCAGTCTCAGCAATGTTTACTATGGGGTAACTTTAATATTGCCATTATTCTCAGCTGACTGACACTCTCTAGGGAACTTGCAAGAGTAATCCAGACTGAAGATCTCATTGCTGGGGCTGGGCAACTTCAAGTTAAGGCTAACATTGCTGAGAGTCATAATATTGCTTCCTATTTTGGGCTGTAGAATTTTATTTTGAAGTAGTAACTAGGATTTTCTTTCCTTCTGTCAACATCTTTCTGACAGTATCTAATAAACCTGCTAATCAGATGATTAAGTTTTGCATGTTTATTGCTGGTTTCCTTCTTTAGAACTGTCTATGTGTCATTTTAATTAAAGCCCAGAAGATTTTTAAATCGGTAGAGTGAAGACCCAACAGGATTTTCAGTCTTTTCCAGCTCAGAGTGCTTTCCTTCTGTACCAGTTAACTAGTAAGAAGTCATAGAGATTTATCCTTTTTTCCTCTGAAGGAAATGTGGTGTTTCAGGATGGTGCTGCTGGTTGCTCACTGCAGAACATAAACATGCAGAATCTAAAGCCTTTTTTTTTAACAGCAGATGTCAAGTAGTCCTATCAAAATGCCAGCATTTATTTGATAGCAGTGATAATTTTGATACCATATCTATGTTGAATAAATTCTCTGGCTTTTTATTAAACATTCAGAAGAGTTATTTGCATGTTGGACAGATACACTAATTGTCTTTTCTATTTTTTTTTCTGGAGGGTGTGATTTCCTGAGAAAGAATGATTATAGTTTGACAGGTACTCTGAAATACCAGTGGCAGATTTGTGCATATTTGAAATTAGAACATAAAATAGCTAATAACTAATAGGAGTTGACGGGGAAGAGGGAAGCAAAAGACTTGGATAGAAATAGGTCTTTTTTTCTTGTATATGGTATGTGGTATTTTGGGATTGGCTGGCATTGCAGAATCCCTGTGCTGTTGCAAATTAAAATGGTTTTGAAGTTGTTAAAGTCAACTATTTTGTATTCACCTTCTCTGACAGAAAAAAAAAAAGCTTTTATGTGACAATAAGCTTACTGGGACATTATTAAATCATTTAATCCAGTTGTTTGATGAGTTCCATGCCCTGATCTCTTATAACCATGAAAGATTATGTATACATCAGAGAAACAATTTTTTGATGAGTGTGTTTATTATGAGTGTGGTTTTTTTGTTGAGTTTATACTGCTGTTGTTTTGCTTCTACCTTCACTTCCACTTAATCCAGTGAGTTCATTTGAGTAATTAGTTTCTGCACAGAATGTCTTTCAGGAAAATCTTTCAAGTTCTTTATAAATGCACTATGCTCACTTTCCTCCCACTGATATATCCGCAGCCTTTCTTCCCTCCTTTGCTCCAAATACACTTTTTCACATGCGTGGCTCTGTAAGTGGCTTTAATAGGATCATTTACATGCTTAAAGTGTGTCCCTGGCTTTAAACATCTGTTGAACAGAGATGTTATTTTCATCTCGATCTACCAGGTTTAGAT
The DNA here is from genome assembly GCA_004320125.1 of Scolopax mira. Classification (NCBI taxonomy): domain Eukaryota; kingdom Metazoa; phylum Chordata; class Aves; order Charadriiformes; family Scolopacidae; genus Scolopax; species Scolopax mira. The sequence goes on along the minus strand of BJBW01006025.1, from coordinate 18,463 downwards.
TCAGGTAATGATTTCTAAAAAATTCTCAGGACATCTATAAAGACCTGTAAATTTAATACTACAGGCTTAGTAGAGGAGACTATGTTTATAGGGCAATATAACTGTAAGCCAGGGACCAGTCCCTTGCCCAAGGCCAAGTGGCACCGGGTGTCCCCTTGTCCCCACTGCTGGGGACACACTTTCCAATAGCTGGCTTCCTCTGAGCAGAACCCTTCAGAGTTGCTGGTAACAAAGCCAAAACTGCTGAGCCAGGTGGAAAGACCCAGGCACAGGGCTTTGGCCTCATCAATGTACATCTTTTATTTAGCAGTGTAGATGCTGAGCTTCACTTCACTGCAAGTTGTCTCTTAAATTAACTGTGCCACCACTAAGGATGGACTTTGCCTGATTCACAAGACTGCTCTGATCAGAAAGCAAAGGGATCTGTTGCACGGGCAGGATTCTTGGGAGCCTTTGCTCATGTAAGTGAAAGCGGGATGGCCCCGCTGAGCCACAGGGCTGCTGAGGGGGAAGGAATAGAGCCAGGATCTTATGAATTCCTGGTTTCTGCCCGCTGGCTTACATACTTCAGCAAACACCACATGGTTATATCAGCAGAGCGTGTTTGTCTTTGGTTTCAGTTTGAAACTTCCACTTGCAAAATTGCTACAGCTGGAGTTGTAAGCAAATGGTTTCTTTATTATTCATAGCAGCAGGTGCTGCAACAGCCCTTTGGCTAGAGTTGTATTCTCTTGGTCCATGGTTTCTCTATATTTGATTAGATGCTGCCATGCTGCTCACATGCAATGCTAGTCCTCCAATAAATGTATTTAGTTATACAATCAGTTACATAGTGCATTATCATCATTATTTCCATAAATTGCTTTAGTTGGCAGCTTTCTGTTGCTGCTTGGGATTGTTCCAGCAACAATTTGCATCCTTTTTAGATGGCATCCTAAAAAGATTTTGGAAGTTATCATAGCCTGGGTTTGATCTTACAATAGCTGGTGCCCTTCTGGCTGTGCTAAAACACAGAAAGCAGCTACCCAAGCAGGACTGACATATTTATTTTGATTCACATGTCGTTTATGTATTCTTCATGAAGTGCTTATCCCAAGATTCAGTATGGCACTTCAGGCACCCGCCTCCAGTGTGCTTATGCCAGCATCATGATGCTAAAAATCAGGTGCCTGTCGCCAGCACGGTGATTGAGAACAACGCGGCTCAATCACAGCTGAGGGACAGAATTACGTTTCTCATGCAGAAAGGCAGCCCAAAAACCTGGCACACTGACGTGGGACCTGCCTGTCCCTTGCCAATCAACACAGCGTGTGTTGATTTTTCCATTCCTGAATTTTCCATTCCTCTGTGGAAGTGAGATGCTTTTGTGAAAGCCCTCTCCTGAGGGCTCAGTGCTGATTATTTTTAAGTGATGCTGCTGGAGAAATTTTGGCTTAATGCTGTAGTTCTGCTTCTTACTCTTTGCAGAATGGAGCAATGCATAAAGACTTGGGAAACAAGTTGAATTTACTCTTCAGCCAGATGGCTGTGATTCATCACGGAATCACAAAACCACAGAGTTGCAGAATGGTCAGGGTCAGAAGGGACCTCTGGAGATCATCTAGTTCAACCCTTCCCCCTGCCAAAGGTTCGCCTAGAGCAGGCTAGACAGGAACACATCCAGGCGGATTTTTAGTATTTCCAGAGAAGTGACTTCACAACCTCTCTGGGCAGCTTGTGCCAGTGCTCTGGCACCTTCAAAATAAAGTTTTTCCTCATATTGAGATGGAATTTCCTGTGTTCCATTTTGTGCCTGATGCTTCTTGTCCTGTCACTGAAGAGAGTCTGGCCCCACCCTCTCAACACTCACCTTTTCGATTTTTATAAGCATTGATGAGCTCTCTTCTCAGTTTTCTCTTCTCTGGTCTCAACAGACCTAGGTCTTTCATCCTTTCCTCATAAAAGAGGTACTCCAGTCCCTTGCTCATCTTCATAGCCCTCTGCTGGACTCTCTCCAGTAGTTCGCTAACTTTCTTGAACAGGGAGCCCAGAACTGAACACAATACTCCAGATGTGGCCTCACCAGGGCAGACTAGAGGAGGAGGATGACCTCTCTTAACCTGCTTGGCCACGCTCTTTTTAATGCAGCCTAGGAGACCATTAACCTTCTTGACCAAAATCAAAAGCACATTCTTCTTTTCTAGGCTGTAAAAGATGTAGGGGGAGGTGAATCTCTAAGAGCAAGAGGAGAAGAGGTCTGGTGTGAGGGTCCATGCAGGTACCACAAGCCTACCAGGGGACTGGTGGACCCTCAATGGGGAAGAGACTCAGCTCCTATCTCCGCGGATATTTCACCATCACTGAGCTAAAAATCAATGAGGAGCCTGGATGAAATCTAAAGAAATCAATTCAGTCCAGGGAAGCGCATGGCAGTATGTGGGAGACAGAGCAGGCCTCAACTTGGAACTAAAGCCAAGCTACAAATTGCCATTAACAAAACCTGATGTTGATTCAGCCACTCATTATTTTCCCATCTAGAAGTGACTGCTTCACTTGGTCCCTGCTAAAGGGACCAAGGTCCCTGGCTAAAGACAGACTGACTTCAGCTGCTGTTCAGGCAGCACTTCAGACTGAGTAAGAGTTTTTTTTACAATGAAACTGGTTTGCAGAAGGGAAAACGATTGTAATCTAGCTGTGCTTTTTCCCATTTTTGAAAGATGCTTAACCAATCCATTCTCTGCTTAGAGGAGGAATTTTCCAACCTCTCAGTAAAATTCTTCACTAAATAAAAGGTAAATAAAAACCATATTTTTATTGACAGATTCCTATTAAGGCTGCAGAGGCAGTATTTACTCAAGAGGTAACAGAGCACTCGGTGCATGTGATGGAAAGGTGCAGATGGTTGTCCATATGGGGACAAGGAGAGAACCAGAGCAGGGAGGGTGTCACTGCAAGATAGAGGAGTAGCTGCCTTTTCAGCTGGCAGCAGGCTGGGCATTTCACACCTGTGAGTTCACTGGTATCTGGAAGAATCAGTTCAGCCTTCTGTTTAATTAAAAAGAAAAAAATTCCACCAGTCATACTGGTTTCATTTACAGGCTGCATTGTTTGGATAGTTGATGGATTTATTGTATGAAAGGAGAATGTGTGATATGCACGTAATCACCAATTTGGGCATTGCAAGCTGTTAAAGAGAAAAGTGTGGATACACCAAGAGGTGTGTCCAAAATGACATTAACGGTACCACTTCCAGTTAGCGTGACAGACTCAAAGCAGGGAGATGAAAAATACCGAGAATGCAACACGGCAAGTCAGTTTGGCCACATCCCTCAGACAGAGGGACCCTCTCCTGGCCACAGATGAAGAAGTACCATCATTGCTTCTCCGAGCTGCTATAGCCGCAGTGTCCCCTGTTTCCCACCTGTCAGTACAGCTGCCCACACGTGCCTCGACAGCAGCCTGCGTGCTGCCTCTTTGAGTCCCACCAACATCGTGAGACACTTCCAGGTGTATGCCAGTGTGCTGGACCTAATGTATCCTTGCAGCATGTACCCTGCTTGTGCCAGAGACTGCTCCTCCTAAGATCACTCCTTGGACTTGTTTTGGGAATGGGCACCAGGATGTCCCTAGCAAACAAAAATAGATATACCCCGTGCTTTTTATTGATGAGCTCTGGATTTTATGCCCTGTTTAAGGTGGTGAAGATGTTTAAGAATGACAACAGCATCATCCTGAAATGTGAAACTTATTTGAATAAAAAAAAAAGTGTAATTATTAAACAAAAATTAATTTATTTATTACAGGTGATGTTTCAGAAGCTGTGTAAGGAAAAAGCAGGTAAGACACTATTTTACTTCTTGAAAGTTTCTTGGTGGCTTGTGTAGATGTGCATGCCTTGATGGAGGACCTACAAGGATCTCTGCTGTTCTCAGTTTCAGTTATTTCATGCAGTTGCTACAATCACATCTGAGCCGTTGTTTGTGACATAGAGGTGTAGGACTTAGGTGTTTCTTAGGAAAGCTGATAATTCAACAACTTTTGGCTTACACCTTGCAAGGTGAGTTCTGAAATAAGAGGGATAAAGCTAAGTATTTGTTATTGGTGTCAGAGTGGCACTGGTGGGCGTAGAGTGAGGGGAGGTGAGGTGTACCTGAGTGCTTTTTCTGGCTCAGAGCTGACACAGAGTCTGGTGCAGAGGCTCCTTACACAGGCACATTTACCAAAAAATGTAAGCCTCTTCAGGCCTTGTCCCCAGTGACAGAGTCCTGGTGCCCGAATCACTCCTTAGCATGAGCTCAGCAGGCAGTTAATGTAGTTGTCAATATTAACAGCGTTGGTGTGTTTGACTGTTCTGGGACAATTATTTAGTTACAGCTGATGTGCTGCAAGGAACCAAGATCAGAGCAGTAAGCGGAGTTAAAGAAATGGATACTCTGAACCTCACCTACGTTAGTGTGCCAGGAGCCAAGGAAAGGTTTGGATAGGCAAATACACACACAGAGATCCTGATTCAGCAAGATACTTAACATGCAATTAAACCCACATTTGACAAAACCAATTCATTGCAATGGGGAGTAGCGAGTGCTTAGATGATTTGCTTAATTGAGGGTAAGCGTCCTTATTAAATTGTAATGAAGAACAATTAAGAAATGCAGAGAAAAGAAGCTGCTTCCCAGAATGTGGGTTACTGGAATTTAATAACAGCCCCACAGTTTTGCAGAAAGAAATATCCCCAGTCTAAAGTGAATTATCATTCCCACAAAAGCTTTTGCCAGATAGAAATATTTCAGTCATAAAACAACTGACCTCTGGAGTCACCCATTTCCGACTGCCTTTTTCTGTTTCATTAGTCAATATGTGTGCAGTTTGTGTCAATTAAAATGAAAGCAATTGGACATTGTTGTTGTAATTATCCCTCTGTCCCTAGATGACTTAGCAACATTTTCTTGGCCTGAAGGACTAGTTTAAGCCAGTTTGCTAACTCAGTGATTTCTTCCTGCTCCGCATCTGTCTCTGCTCTAAATTGCATTCTCAGTTCTTTCCAAGGGCCACCTTAGCACCGTTAGAAACAGATGAATGAAGCCTTTTGCAGCCAGTGTCACTGATTCAATGGCTCTGCTGGCAAACATGCTGACTTCGCAAAATGCCAGCAACCCTGGCCTAGAAAACTCCGGTCTCTGTTGGCAATTTCACCCTCGTGTACTTAACATCGGGTCAAAATAACATGAATGCTGTTGAGCATACTATAAGTATTTTCATCCAAGTGCCGTGAACGTTAACTTTTTCTGCTTTGTGAATTGTATGTGTAGTTATTCCATGATGGTGTTTGTCGTTGAAACATGCGTCTGTGCTTTTCCAAAGCTAAAGAAATAATACCATCGATTTTGAGATGGATTTAGCAATTGTTTTTATTGTTTTCATTGCTTGGATCAAAACCTCTCTGTGACACTGAAGGCTCGCTTTACAAAAAAAAGGAAAACACATCAAGAGCATGTAAATTTTAAATAAAACTGATTATTTTAGCAGCATTCAAATTTTTTACTATGATAAATTTTTGAATTGTTTCGCTTTTATTTTGTCATTGGTGACATGAATTTTGTCACCAAAAGAGATAAACTTTAGCACCTGTCTTTACAGTAGAACAAGATAGTTGAAAATTTCATAACTGTAGCTATGAAAGAAGAATGGCAGGTCATTTTCTGACACAGTTTGGTCACTGAGGTGGAACTTTAATCATGGAAATCTAGCATATGATAGAGCTGGTAATATAGTTATTTTTAAAATGCTTCTGGCAGAAAATGCCCCTTTCTTCAAATGGAACCATGTTACTGGAAAGGATTAGCATCCATTAATTTCTATTGCAAATCTTTTCTGTAAAATAAGTGTTATGTCTTGATCCAAGATGTTCTAAGTTTTCAAAGTGAGAAATTTTGATTTTTATTTGGTTTTTAAATGTTTGGCTTTGAAGTTTTTTATGGTAAAGCATTAAAAAAAAAGATAGAAAACATGATTTAAATTTAAAAATTGATCAGATTTATTTTTTTGACTGAGGGACAGGGTTCCTTCTAGATTTGCAGTTCCTAAACATTTCTGATATTTTCTCTGCTTTCTGGATAAGAAGGTTTTTTTTCTGTTTTGGAATTTCTTGCATAAGAAACAGCACCAGGCTGCCCGTATTGGCCACATACAGAACACAACATTCTTCTGATCAAATTCATTTTCTGCACCACCTTCCTTTTATGTTATCACTTCTTATTCTTTTCTCATTCTCTTTTGTTGTTCCCTTTCTTCTCTGGACCTCTTTTCTCATGTTGGGGTGGAGAAAGCTCTCTCAAACTAGAGCTTGTGGAGGCCCACAAGAGCCATTTCCCGGAGCAGGGGTGGGTCACAGTGGGCCAGCAGCCTGCCCTCCCCACCATACACTGTCAACCTTTTTGGATGGAGACAGCCTCTGTAATCCCATCCCAGCAGGAGCTAGGGATGCAGGTCAGAGCTGATGCAGCCAGGGGCAGGGACTCCCTGCAGCCCTCTCCCAGGGCTGTGCTGTCCTTGGCTGCTAGTGGTTCTCCCTATAAGCTATATTTTTGTGTGAGAGAAAAAAAAAAACCTACCCTTTAGAACTATTGTTCCCTCTCCTGCTGGGTTGCTTTTTTTTTTTTTTTTAACAAATAAATGCAGTATTTTAGGGCTTCCATTCCCTGGATTTACAATGAGTACCTCGCAATACGTTAAGCAGAATACCTGAAATGTGTCCTAAGGAAAGCTGCAGCTGCACAGCCACCCCAGGGGAACCTCCTTTGAAGTACCAGCATTGCTGACAGGGTTTCCAGGCCTAGTGCAGTTATTTCCAGAAGTAATAACACTGGTACTGGTGCATGCACTGGAAACAATTATGTTCTGAACATTAAAAAAAAAAAAAAAAAGACTGTGTTAGGAAAAAATACTAAATCATGGTAAGATGTGACTCTAGAGGTATGAATTCATTCTGCTTTCTATTTTCTTTAGTAGCAGCAGGGTGAAGCATGGGCTGGTGGCTCCCTGGGGACCAGGGGCACACATGGGAGTGGAGACAGAAACAGCTCCAAGATGGCCAGGCAGGGCCCTGAAGATGGGGATGGGTCAAAGATGGGATGGGATGTCAATCTGCAGGTTAGGTCCCATGGCTGGGAAGGACTGTGGCAGAGCTGAAGAACAGCCCTGCTGCAGCTTCACGGGATTGTCATGGCCAGCCCTGGGTTGGCCTGAAATGGGGTTCCACAAAGACTTGTGGAATGTATGTATTTGTCTATTTATATAACTGCACACTAATAAGTAAATGCAATGTTATGAGGAGTTAGACTTGGGTTGCAAATGTGGTGTCACCCACACCCTTTAAGATGTAGTTCACAAAGTGCAAAGGACAGTTGTAGGAGATAATAAGCACTTTGGAGTGGAGAAGCTGCTTTTCATGTAGACAGGGTTGCCCTTGGTCTGTAGGTTAGCAAGTTGTCTGTTGGCTCGGTGTAGACAGGGAAACAATTCACACTTGTACTCTTTGTGTGTGATGTCATGAATGAGTAAGCTTTATGAATATGTAAAATCCATCCTATTTGGAGGCTTTACCAAGATCTATGAAAATGCCAGCTTCATCCATTGAGCCCTACTTTCTTTCAGAATGAACATGGCAATCCTAGTGGTAACTGTGGTTCCAACCATTAAACTACATTTCTGCTGTCATTAATAGATGATGTTGCTGATAGGAGTGCCCCAGTCCCATTGCCATGCAATAGACCACTGTTCAAGTCATCGTCATCATCAATGCTTTTCTTCTCATATTGTCAGGTACATATCACCAAACCTATCTCTATTCTGTACTTGTAACCTAGGAGGTCCTAGTTGCCTTCTGTGGTACCACAGAGAACAGCTTTTTTAGCTCCTCCTCTTGCCACCAAATTGCTGTGGGGTTTTTATGTAGCCTCTGGTAGTCACTATTAAAACCTGGCTGACTGATGCTGTGCATCCTTGCTACCTCCTAGTATATCTCTTAGTAAAAGTCATTCTATCCAGCTCAAGCATTCCAGCTGCCTAATGTATTTTAAAGTTATCACCACATAGCTCAAGATGACTCAGTTCATCATGGGTAGGGAAAATGAGCTTTTACTTTGCTGACAAAAATTTGAAGTCAGATTAAAAGCTGACACATCCTCTATTTTAGTGGTATGTATGAAACACTAAATATAGCAGTGTGCTCGTGTATTTGCTGATGCATGGTAATGTAGTCTGTAGCAGAACAGCAATGGGCTGGCAAGGAAGATGGTGCACTGCAGTAATACCATAAAATCCTCATGTGACCTTGGGAATCAGTACTCTGTGGATAATTGTGTATCCTGGACTGATATATTACAAAATTCAAATGGAGGCAGTTGTAGTCCCAGGGCTGTAACAAATGGCTTGATCCTGCAATATTTTTTCAGGCATAATGATAATTGACTTCAAGGAGAGGTCTCCTCAGCTTAAGAAACCAGAACTGTATGTGAACAACCGCCAACAAACGGCCTGATTCTGGGAACTGAGAGGGAACTGCAACTCCATCTGGCCCTTGTTAGAAAGTGCAAGCACTTGATTCACCACAAGATCAAACCCATGTACCGTAGTTCTCACTGACTATGTATTTTTTATTTCCTTGGTCATATAACATTTTATGCTCGTGTTTGTATTTTACCTTTGCTGCAGTCCCCAGTTGGGTTGATGGCAATGTGAACAGGGAAGTGGATGTGGCTCACCGAACCATAACCTGTTCTGGGATTTTCCTCTTGCTCGTGGGGAGATGGAGAAGGTGATCTCTTTCAGCCTTTCACTTGCTGGCGATGGCTGGCAAGTGTGCTGGAAGTGGAGCTGAGTCTGTGGCCATGAGCAACCTTGTCCCATCTTCTGCAGGGGAGACCAGCAGCTGGGTTAGATGTTCTGCAGTCCCCCCTGAGACCTAGGTAGTACTCACATCTCGTGTTGTCATTCCTCCAGCTACAAGAGTTTATCCAGGGTGAAACCTGACCTTAAATAACTGGGGGAAAGAAAACATCCTCATCCAATGATCCCATGCATTTACTAGAAAGCAGAGTGGGGTCACTTTGACATGTTTCCAACTCAGAGCGGAGATGCTTACTTTAGACTGAAAAATGAACAGGCTGTTTTCCTCAGTAGTGGTGTGGTGAAAGTAAACTAGTGAGCAAACTCAGCTGTTAAGTGGCCTCGGCCTGTTAACTAGTTAAGCTCTGTGTTTCTCAAATTAGAAGTAGGTAGACTTGGTGCTTGTCCTGCAGTCAGTGCATCAGAGAGTCCTTTCATTTGGATCCTGTTCTAACTTCTGTGCGGTGCCAGTTTGGCTCCCAAAATTAGGCAGTGAGATTGCTTCTTCCTGCCTGTATGTTCTTTTCATAATCAGAAATGATAGAACAAACCCCTTCTTTGTTCTTCTGAAAAGGCAAATCTTTGCTACTCAGCTCCTACTGATGTACTGGAGCAGCTGAGGGCAAACTGCTCTCAAAAGCAAGAGGAAAGTGAGAAACCTTGCTATATATATCTCAGGATATTGCTGTTTCTAAAAAGGAAAAAAAACCCGAACTGGTCTAGATTAAAAACATATATGTTTACTGGTTCAGTATGTGAATTATAGACAAAATCCTGATCTATTAAGGAATACTCTGATTTTTCTAAAAGAAACTTAGGAAAAAATGAAGCAATAATATATAAAGACACTTCATGTGTATACAAATACTCAGTGTCATTCGAAATATTCTCTTCCATTTTCCTGCTCCATAGTTTTTTCTGTAACTTTGATTTTCAGTCAACATTTTTAATAGGAAAGAAAAATACTAAAAAAAACTAGAGCTGATAAATGTTAAAAATAATATCTAGTCAATAGTTGTACAAAATATAGGTGATTTCAGATAAGGGTATTATATACATTTTTCCTAACTCATTATTGTTTACAACTTGGACTCCAAAGGAGAGCTGAACACTGAACAGCAGATAGATGAGCTTGGGTTTGCAACTACTCTTGAGTTGTGACAGAAACCTTGCTACAAATGCGTATCTAATGCAGATTGATAAATTTTTGCCTAACGTTTTGCCTCTGTTGGAATTAGGGAGTGTTGGTTTCCAGAAACTAAGGTTAGTCATAGAGCCATAGGATTCTCAAGTCATTTTCTTCTACGACTGAAGAAATGTCTGGCAAAGGTTGTGGACAAACAGCCATATTCAGCTCCACTGCATCTGAGCAACCAATTTTCTTCAAATTGGGGTTTTTGCAAAAGTCATTCTGGAGGGCACATTTTGGCATTTAACATTTATTCCAAAATTAACAAATGCCTGGAAAATTTTCACTGAATAATAAAAAAATCTAGTATACCTGTCTTCTGTTTCAATTAGATCTTTCCCCTCAGACTTCTCTCACAGCCACAATGTAAGTTATGTCCACCTATTTTATTTCCTGGGCAAGGTATAACTTAAAAAGAAGGTTAGACATTTTAAACTATGCAAGCAGCAAAATAAATCTTTAGTGTGTTATAATGCTAACTAAGCATTACAGCTCTGAGAGAGACATACACACAGAAGGACAATCTGTACGTATTGTAGGAGCCTTTTGTTTTCACAGAAAACATTTTAATGGGTAGCAATTCCAGCAATTTTAGTGTTACCCCTTAGAAAATATTTCCCACATGTAACAATTCTCCAGGCTCAGGTTTTACTAATTACCTATTTAGGATCAATTCGTAAGTTTGAGTTTCTGTGCTGTTATCAGAGTGACACATAGCTCCTCTCTGAAAAGCCCAGGACACAAGACAGATCCTGTGATGTTTCTTTGTTTGCAAGTCGAGCAGACAAACACAGAGGAATGCTTCTGGCTGGAACATATGCTTAATGTAAGCTATTTGGAGCAATAAAGCAGCCAGCTCTGAGCTTTTGCAATGTAGGACCTTTTGTGGGACCACAGTCAGACCTTGCCACTGTGTCATGCTCTTGAACAACCTGCCGTGGTGCAAGCTCTGCTCAGAGGAGATGGCCACAGCACAAAAAAGACACGGCATCTGTGTAGCTGGGACTGGCTATGGTTGACAACACCAGTTTCTGCTTCCATGAACACCAGAGTGATGAAACCCGTTACTGTTGCTTGCATGAGGATCGAATGCAGGATTAGGCACGAGCCTCAACACCTTGCACTTGGGTAATAACCACATTAATTTGAAGGAAGTAATCACCGCATAAGCCTCTCCCTAAATATAATGGGACCACTAGAGGAGGACAAAGAGCTGTCTAGTGTTAACGTCAGCTACAGGGGCACCTTCCTAAGAAACAGGAGAGTTGCTTTAGCAAGCTCTTCAACTGAAAACCACACAGTCTCTGCCCTTCCTGTTCTCTGTATTAGATTGCATCCTGGCCAGCAAGTTGCTATGACAGAAATGCAGGTAGAGACGCTGGTATTTATTGAGTGCTCAGCACAAGACAAAAACAAATTAGTAATTTCCACCGTGCTGTCAAGCCACAGGTGAAATGCAGCAATAGGAGGAGGCCAGAGCTGCATATGAAGGCAAAAGACATGCCAAAGCCATCCCATGTATAATTCTGCTGCATATAATGGCATTTGTCGGTTGTGATTTTGGCCCTGTGTCTCTATGAAGGCAGAGAAATAGGAAAGGCAAGTTCAAAAAAACAGATGGCCGAAAAGTTGCGTTATATATGGGTGTTATTAAGTGGATCTGAAATTGCTATTCCAGCCTTGGTGAAGTGTTTGCTTTTGACATGAAGTCTGAGAAGGTAATGGCTTTAGGTTTTTATTTTAAATTGGGTTATATTAGGTACATACCTACACTGGAATATTTCTTGGTTCCCAGAGACACTGTTAAATAAAGCTAGTATGTATGTCAGGACAATCTGTTTTAATGCAAAAGGACAATTTCTCCCTCGTGTAATTCTTGTGAAAACTAATGGTTTTACATCAGAGTTGACTTAAGAACCAATTCAATGATGGTTTAAAATTAAGCAATATAGTGAAATAGTCAAGAAGCTGCCTGGCACACTCTGTGCTAGGCATAGCTCTGCCTAATTGCCATGTGGGTTTTCGGTATTAGCTGCAAATTTTTGAATAGGCTGTGACGTGCAATTTCTGAAATTTGATTTGGATGACTTCCACATGGAAATGTAAAAGGAAATGTTGAATTTACTTTTAAGCAAAGTTGATTAAAAATGTATTTATTCCATGAACAACAACTGATAATATTTTTTTAATTACTTAAACAGTTACAGTTGTCACTGTATATTGCTTAGTAGTAACTGCCATTTTCTGCAATTCTTATCTTACCAGAGGTGTAAGTATTTCTCCTGACTCTAAATTCAGTCCTTATGGCAATATGTGATTACATATGATATGTAATTAATGCTAAGACAGCACTTGCTAGTGAGAAAAGCTTGCTCTTAAAAGCCAGGAAAACGCACATCTGTAAGTGTCACTGAAGTTATTAGATTGGTTGAATGATTGTCAAGTCCATAATTATAAATTAATTTTAAAATTACCTTGATTCTGAGAAGTAAACTGATTTTAGCATAGCATCTTGCAGGTTTATCCTGCAGAACATTAAGGATTCCTCCTTTGTAGACCCTAATTCTGTGCCAATTGCAGCCACTTGGAACTTGGTGGGGGTAGGATTAGTCAAGAGAAAAAAAAAAACACCTTCCACTTTTCACAGCATTTCAGAATCAAAAAATCCTGTAAGTAACTGAGGAAATGGGAAGCTCGGGAACATTATATTTCATAAAATGGATATAGTTCTTTTAGCAAAGTCTTAAAAATACAACTTACTTGGATTTCTAATTAAGTCATTTATTATTTTTGAAGTGTTTGTACTGAGGTAGTGCAGTGGGCCTCAGGCCTGGAATAATGCCCTTTTGAGGCAGAACAAGAGCCTTTCCCTCACAGATCTTACAGCCCTATACAATCATCAATGTTCATCACAACAAAAAAGATGACTTAAAACATGTACATTTGTTTCCAATTCATCATTCAAATCATTTGTTAAGAGATTATTTTCACGCATCTTGGTCCATGAGCTGATTGGTGCCCAGGTTACAGTCCACTGTAACCATGCCCAGGTGCTCTTTGCTGTGCTCTTTGTGCAGAGCTTGGCACCACGAGGAGCTTATGGAGAGCCTCTGTATCTGCTCCTGCATGCCAGGGCACTCTCCTGAGCGCTGACTCAGGCAGCAGCAGGTTAAGGCTTCCTCATACAGAAAAATCAGAGAACGAGTGGCTAAGGTCCCATGGGTGGTGGTGTTCCACTCCTGCCAAAGGCAGAAGGATCTGGGGTGCAGACTCAGAGAACTGTTTCTACTGTGCCTGCTTCTCAAAGCAGTGGAATATGGAAGGGAATAATTACAATATCCCACAGCTGACTGGTCTTCCTTACAGCCTTTCCCAGCAGTAGTTGCCTTACTATCCATCAAGAAAAGCCACTAGTTTGGATTTCCAGGGTCTTTTAGCAGACAAAGCAGGCACAAAGCCATAGGTACTCTGGCATCACTAGCAGACTGCTGATGGTGGCATCTGTTTGTTTTATAAATATATAGTACATAAAGTGATTCCTTCTTTTCACACTCTTTCTTTTCTTGTCTTTCAATGTTGTTGAAATCTTCAATTTACAGCTTTCTGGACTTTCATTTGGTAACAAAAATGTAAGATGAGTTTCCAAAATTAAGCTAAACAACTCCTGCTATATATTTTCATCTATTTATCAAACAGACAGAACTGATGCAGTACACTCAATGCCTGGATAGTGTTTTGGAGAACTCAAAATATTCAGTAACTTAATTTAAAGTTCACCTTTTCATTTGCTGCTTTTGTTGCCATGCTCCTCTGCTATGGCCCCGTAGCCTTGGAATCTTTTTTAAGCATAACAACAACCATCCAGGGATAATATCCAAAGTATTAAGTAACACATAGGTAAGTAAGTGAGCGTATACAAAAATATGTGAGAGTGTCTCTAACTTGCCGTGGTGTGTATATGGAACATTGATGTAAGAATAGCATATTGTGCTTCCTTAGGTCTTGATAGATCTTGTGTCTTAAGATCACAGGAAAGGAAATGCCTTTAATCTTCAAGTGTTCATTTCCAATGGGTACACTTAATTCTTACATAACACAATTTGGATGGGCACACAGAATTCCTTTTCAGTTGTTCTGTTCCCTTGGGTTTGAACCTTCTTTTACTGAAGTCTGTGGCAAAGTGTCCTTGACAATGTCAACAGAGGCCAAGTGGAGTGATGAAGTACTGGAGTTCTGTTGCACAGGGCTACTGGGTTGTCAAGTATTCATCGCTGTGCTGTGGAAACCACAGAGCCACCTCTGTCTACAGTGTTAGGCTTATTTCATCATTATCCTTTTAGATGTTACAGAAAATCAGCTCCTGTTTTTTGGCAGAAAACACTCCCCCGCATCCACTTCAGACTCTTTTCTTCCTTTTGCCTCCTCTCCTATGAGCAAAAACTTTGTCAATTAAGTATATTTGCTTGGGCCAAGAACAGAGGCAGCTGATACGCAGCTAGTTATTTTGATTGCCTGGCTGGTAGGGGTTGGGGGAACAGATAATGTCAAGATTTCCTCTGCATTCCAGATCTGCTTTCCTCCTACGGTTAGCAGGCAGCGAGTGTGACTTTTCCCACTCAGCTTTTCCCACAGTCAGTAAGACTTATCTGACAACAGAGTTAGTGTCAACTGTCCAAAACTAACTAGAAGATATCTTCCTTTCATCACTCCTGTGCTGTTATTGCTTGTCAATGTCACTCTCTCCAGTTTAAATGTCTGGTTAATTTACAGACATACTGAGACATATTCACTTCTGTTGCAGTTCCATTGAGCCCAGTGGAGCTACACTGGGAATGAGTTTGGCCGTAGGTGTCTGAAAAGCACAAGTGGTAGGAATGTGATACTAACAGAAGCAAGAGCAGTGGGACAGTCAAAACAAAAAGGAAGCCCTGATCTTTGGCAGGATTCCCATTTCAGATTTCTGTAGTGTGATCCAACAAGGTGTTCATGTCTTACAGCTGGCGCTGCAAGAGAAAAGTTGTTATTTAACAGCAAAACAATTCCAGTGTCTCCACATCAAAAGGGAGTCCATGTTAAAAAGAACAAAAGGAGAAATAAGTCGAAAGGTTTCAGAACACAAATTCTATCAAAAAATTATGAGGACTGTGCTTTTAAATCAATTAGAGACTTTAAAAAACATTAGAATGAAACCAAAACATACTCAACCTGAAATTTTCAAATGAGCCTACAATATTTAAATATTGAAATACTATTAAAATTCCACAGAAACAGGAAAACATGAGATGGAATTGATACCTCTAGCTTTACCTGCAGTCTAAGATGACTTTCTAACCCCTCTTCTATCAATGAGATAAGAGGCATTTTCAGAGTGTAACATCTTCTTCAGCTGGATCAAGTTTTCCTCCAGCTGATTTGGGGTGGAATGAGTCACTCTCCAAGGAATATCCCTCTCCCTCCCAGCTTCCCTCCCTCAGTTCTCTTTTAACCATGGGTCCCTAAAATTCAAGGAATGGAAACCTTACACCTATTGCTTTTGAAATTATATTAGCATTTCTGATTCACAGATTAAATTAAAGTGAATGAAGTAAAAAAAACAAGCATTTTAAAGTTAAGTTTAACTCAGTTAATTCAGTTAACCTGGACTAGCAGTGTAAACAGCCAACAGTGTATCCAGGGCACTTTGTTCATTCCTCCTGGACACTTCTCTACATCATGCCCATATATATCCCATCTACTGGTTTTGGTTTTATAATCTTCTGGATTCCCCTGTATCTGTTGATTTTCTCTCCATTTCCTTCTTTGCAAAATCCACTTTTAGTTTTCCTCCTTACTATTCATTTCACTATTCAGTTTTCCCCTAAAGGCAATGCCACTTCACAGTCTGGTTATTTTTTTGCTCCTGATGTCTTACAGTGGTCTTCCTTCCTTCCTTCTCTTCCTTCTCCCTCTCCTACTGCCTCCACCCCATACCTTTATGTTCTCCAGAACTTTGGTTCTCAGTGAAATGGGCAAATCGTTCTACAAGATCTCTAAAGCCAGGCACAATACTCCCTCTCTACCCTTGCAATCAAAACTATTTCTTTCTTTTCCTTCTGCTGGTTAATGGACCTATCATGACCTATCATGAAACCACCCATGTCTTATGTTTCCTTGACTGGATGAACATTAGACAAATTTCTGGGTAGTAAGAAGCAGGGTTTAAAATCTGAGGACTAAAAGCTGAACCTTCCAGATCCCTGTTTATGTCTTTAAATAAATCACCTGATTTTCAGAAGGGATTTCAGAAGTGGCTGATGAATGTTAACCAGTTCTGAAAATCAGACAGTGACTTATGTTTTAAGACTTAGGGACACAGTTTTAAAAATCCTTAATCTTTTCTGCCAGGGCAGAGTATTTCCATACTTAATGCTAAGATGTGAGCGCATTCTGGAGTCCTCTTTGCAAATAACAGATGAAGCACTGTCAGAAACAGAGTTAAAAGTGTAAGTGTTGGAATACGCTCTTCAGATTTAGCTGTCCAAGGCAGCTAGAATTATCATATTTAAAGATTAAAAGAAGCCATTGTGGGCAGCAAAAAAAAAAAAACATTACAGCTTCCCATATTAATTATCATATATGTTTCTGAAAAACACAAAGCAAGCTATAATACGCCCAGATGAGAATACAGATGTAGGATTCAGTGTGGCTCTGTAAAAGAAAGAGAAACAGCTTTTGCTCAGGAAAACAGGAAGAGATAAAACTTATCTAGGCTTTCCAAACTAATATTACAGAGATCTTCAAAACAGAGAGGAAATAACGTGAGAAATCAGTGTGGGAAGGAAATTTTGGTCATAGAACATAAACTTCATAAAACATCCAAAGGCACCCAAATTAAACTTGTCAGTTTTCGGAATGAAGAGAGGCTAAGAATAGGTTGCCACAAAGATTTTTACTAGGACAAATATAATTTTAAGTTTCATTATCTTTTCAAGTGAGTGAACAGATGGCAAAATCTGTAGCAAACTCAAGATTTCCTAGGGTACTAAAGACTAGAAAGATTTCTGAGAAAGAAATTCAAATCACCAAAGTGAGGTGATTTGACAACCTCAAAGCAGATGGGATTTCAATTTACCTAAGTGTGAGGTAATGCTCAGGAATGATCTGAAGTGTTCACTGATACTGCATACTTAATGAAGTGTTGCCAGCTCAAAAAATACCTAGACGACATTATGGACAAGTTAATTAAAACAGCTCAGTCAAAGCAGCTGTTCAATTTGCAGCACTAGTCATGAAAACAAATAAAATGCTAATTTATATGAACCATAAAGAACAGCATTGCTATTATTATAGTGTCATCATATAAATTCAGGAACTATATCACAGTGATGTCTGGCATTGTCAACAAAACTGACTACAAAAAGAAACATTCAGAGAAGTCAGTGAAGGATGACATGCAGGGAACATAAAATCACTTTACTTAACTAATGTCATGGCATTAAATTCTTACTCACCTTTTAAGTCCTAGAGATGCCCCAGAATGTAAGATACAGAGCATGTAGCACCCTCATGTGCAGCAACCTCTTTCTCCAATTAATGGCAATCATCAAATCAGCAAGAAACTTACTGCTTTATGCTCACATATGCTTAGGAAGGATGATGGTAGTGAGCAGAGTAAGGGAAGTACCCATCCTGGATGAAATTTTCAGTGAAGCACATGGGAATTTTTACAATTACTTCAGCAAGTCAAGAATTTCACCATTAATGTGAGATTGTCACCAGTGTTTGGTCTAAATTGTGGGGTTTTTTTTTAAAGAATGATTAAAGCAGTTCCTGTAGAAAGGGAGGCCCATCCCTGGTGATTGTTGAGAAGACCTTGAGTTTCATCAATTCTGAATTAAAAGGGGGCTTACAGGAGAGATGAGGAAGGACTCTAGATCAGACAGTGAAGCAATAGGGGAAGACATAATGGCTTTAAACTGAGAGAGGGGAGATTTAGACTAAATATCAGGAAGAAATTCTTGACTGTGAGAGTGGTGAGGCACTGGGACAGGTTGCTCAGAGAACTGTGGGTGCCCCATCCCTGGAAGTGTTCAAGACCAAGCTGGATGGGACTTTGAGCAACCTGCTCTAGTGGGAGATGTCCCTGCCCATGGCAGGGGGGTTGGAACTAGATGAGCTTCGAACCCAAACCATTCTATGATTCTATGACTCTATGGTAATTTTTACCTGTACAAAGTAGAGTAAGAGCCTACTATGACTTTATAGTAGTAAAATAGTACACACCACCCACTTCGCATTTATCCTCCCCAGCTATAAAAGATGAACTATAGGACAGGAAGAAGGAGGGTAAACCGAAATCTGTTTAGGTCCTAAAGGATGATAATGTTTTTCAGATCATAGAATCATAGAATCATCTGGGCTGGAAGGGAC
>BJBW01006024.1:113266-142055 GCA_004320125.1 Scolopax mira | reverse complement strand
AAAATGGAGAACATGTATCTTTTTGGTGACAAGTTGCTTTTATCTGAAGAAAAAACAAAAAATGGATTTTTATGAGCAAAACAGGAGACTCGCAAGGTTGAATGTGGGTCAGATATCGTTTAGTGGCAGCAATTTCCCAATGCTGAAGCATATGTCTCAGTTCAACACAACAGCATAAAAACTTTTATGCCAAAGAGAGATGATGGGGGTAGGCAGGGACCCTCAAAACAGCCAGTAGCTAATGCTCCCTTTGTGGTTTTATATATTTGCCTATTAAAATGACAATGCAGACATGGAACATTTAGATTTAAGAAGCCTTCTTTTCATTAAACAACATTAAACAAACTGACAAAGTAGGGGGTTATGACTCCAGTAATTGAAACATGCTGTTCTGTTCAGGACCAGAACTCTATAAAGACTCTTTTCACCCAGTAATGCCCTTTGTGTTTGCCTGCTACCCCTGGTAGAAATTACTGTAGGCCTGAAGTATGTCTTTCCAAGAGGAGTGGGAATGACAGAGTGCAACACCACACTTGGCAGATGGGGTCACAGCCTTTTAGGATGTTAACGTTCATTGTGCATTGGAAATCAATTTGCAGCCCAGAATGCATGGAGACTTAGCTAAACTCCCCTCCCCACTGATTTTTTTTATGTTAACTTCAAGTCTGGGATGCAGAAAAAAGAATTATATGGATTAACTCTGACGGGGTTTGGGTATTTTCATTAGCTTAATTTACAGTGTGCCTTTTTGTGTATTCCTTGTTCTTCTAGATGTGTGCTTTGAATCTGTATATTACCTGCGTTTCTTTCTCCTTCTCTCTTCTAGATGTTGATGAGTGTCAGGATAACAATGGAGGATGTCAGCAGATTTGTGTAAATACCATGGGAAGCTATGAATGCCAGTGCAAAGAGGGCTTTTTTCTGAGTGATAACCAGCATACCTGCATTCATCGCTCCATTGGTAAGTTTTCAGTGTATAAACTGTGCCCTTTAGAATTACTGTGTTCAATCAGAAATACAGAACTGTTTGGGTGAATTTTTTTTATTCCCAGAGCTCTCCAAGTCATTTCACTGGTTGGTTGGAATTGACTTATTCCTCTGCTACCCAAACTTGTAGCAGAGCCATAAATAAGACAGAGGAAAAGGCTTTAGTAGAAATTCTACATGGTTCAAACAGCAGGCTCTTTGGCCAGGCAGAGGCAGATTTTCAAATGGCAGCTTTCTGCTTCTGAGTTTCCAAGACTTACAAATTTCTCATCTATTTATTGTATAATAGTTCACCTGTTTTCTACTTAGAGAGCATGCTATCTTAAATCAAAATGAACGGCTTGTTGCTTCTGGAAATTGTACAGGTTGTGGTTTTTTGCCAGGCATGTAACTCATTGCTTCATTGCAGACTGATGATGGCTGATACTATATTGACACAACATTTTTCTTTGGTTCAGTACCCTGTCCAGCATGGATTAGAAAACTGCTTCTCTGTTGCCTATGCACTAGCAGTAGAAATAAGGAATCCTTGCGAAACTGTGATCCTTGTCTGCTGCTGATTTTGACTAAAATAAGCAGCTCTCCCTTTTCTATACATGTCAGACATGGAAGACAAGTTTGAGTGGAAAGGGAGAAAAGAAAACAGCATAGCTATAAATCTTTGCAATTAAGTGGACTCTTTGTGTGTTCATTCAGACTTCTGGTGACCCTGGCAGCAATGGGAATATATGCTAGCAAACTCATTTACCAATGGGCAATAGAGAATGACTAAGTAGCAAGATGAGTCTGGTGATCAACAATGTAAGCACCCTGTAAATTTCAACAAACCACACGAATGGTTCTGAACTTTTTTAAAAAAGTCACTAAAATTGACCAGAAAATCCTGCTGAACGTAGAGTAGGAGTTTGCTTTCTTGTCAACAGATTAACTAAAATGTTGCAGTGTAGCATCTCAGACTGTAAATGTATTTTGTGCACTTTGTGTATGCTTACACAGAATTGTTAAGACAGGTAGTTATTTTGATTTTCAGAAATGTGAATCTGGAATATATTCACAGGTCCAATTTTTATCATGATTATTAAGTGACTGAGGTGTTTTGATTATGACAAGAACATATAATTAAGGTCCATCAACCACTGCATTTTAAAGGTTATTATCTAATAGCTTTTTAGTCATTCTTTTCAACGTAAATTGTTCAAATTTCTGTCCAGCATAAAGTAAACCTGACACAAAGATATCCAACAGAGCAAGGAATAGTAGCTGGAGGCTTAATGAAAACCACTTGCAGAGAACTGCGATACAATCATTATTTCAATTTGCACATTATAAAAATTCCCAGCTGTAATAAAAGAGAATTTAGTTATCTGAGATGGAAACTAATGAAATAAATGAAAAATGAGATTCTAAAGGCAAAAATTTCTTCTAAGGAAGAGATTTATTGAGGGAAAATGGGTAAATTTTTATGGCAGAGAGAGTTCCTAGTTTGCTGGAAGGACTTGGGGAGGGGATTTGAAGGGTGGCTGCTGTATGCACATAATAAATATGCATGGGAATAATATATTTGTGTTAATTTGTTTACAAAGAAAGTGTTATAGACATGGATGTTTAATTTGAAGCATCATCTTCAAATTATTTCAGATCTGAAAAATACAAGCAACCTACCAAATAGACTGATGGTGATTGCAAAGTGTTTTCTGAACAAACAGTTTGTAGCTCTTCAAAAATAACCAGCCAATTTACAATAACAGCAAACATTACACTGCAGTGTCATGATTCCCCACAGAAATGCATTAGGTGGGTATGCTGGAGGAAGGAAATGAGACAAAGTGATCTCTTTCAGTTGTCAGAGGTGACTGAAATGCAAATAGTAAACATGCATGGTGAGAAAGTAAATGGCTTTTTTCATGTCTGTGTTTACTAACTTTCATCTGTCTTGTAAGCACCACTCCAGAAACTGTTGGAACGCAAAAATATGCATCAACATATTTAGCCAGAATTGTGCCCAGGGCTAGATTGTGTCTATACCTCTGTTGGTAAACAAGGCTGAAGTGGACAAAGGCACACCACACAGCCAGCATTGCAATCCAAACACAAAGGCGCTGACTCGCCAAAGCCCTTTAGCAAGCTTGTTGACTTTGAGCATAATAAGATCCATTAATTGCAGTGGGATTACTTTTCTGTCTCTGAAAAATGCATGTGCAGTCACACAATCTTGGTGTCCTTGACATTACCTAAAGTCTCTTCAAGGACTCAGCTAGTGTAAAGCAATCAACCACAAGAAAAAACCTTTCATGCACCTTTTCCTTCCTGTTTTCAAATGCTCTGGGAAAAGGGAAAAGTGCAAGGTACTTAAAATATACTTGGAGGTGGGATGAGTTTGGAAGGGAGGGAGCAGTACCAAACCTAAGCATTGCCCTGTCTGAGGCCCAGTTCACCTGCCTCTGCCATCTGCAAGGCTGGTGCTGATCACCTGCTTTGAGCTCATCAGCACATCCTAGTGATGCAATAGTTTCAGTGCTGAAAAAGGGCATCATATTATTTTAGGGGTTGAGCAGAGAAAGGAGTATGTCCCTTTTTGCACTAACCAGACAGGGGAAAATTGTCTTCTGGTATGAGGCACTCTCCTTAAAATTGTCAGCTGCTGTGTGAATTTCCTCAGCTTCCAGTCATCCACTGTGCCTGTCCCAGTGTTTTGGGGCTGTACTGTACCACCATGCTCTTACCCAAAAGTTGTGGTTAAAAGCCACACTGGAGTTCGTGGTAGGGGCTTTAATATTGTCCTTGTCTCCCAAATGACATGCTTGCTCACCACCTAGAAGTGTTCTTATTATTTTCTGTGGTCAAAAAGGATTAATGATACAGAGAGAAATATTAATTTTTTACTAATGGGAGGCCAGGCTGACATTAAAGTCAGGGCAAACCCAAGTTTCCTGGTATTTGCTTGGTTTCACTGTCTTCATTATAGGCCTACTGATGTTGTATGTTTCATTTCAATATCTTTTGGGAGAATACTATGCCCAGTACATCTTACCCCATTTATTTTTGCATTAAAATTTCCTTTTGCTGAGTCATATTTCAGTACTAATTTACTCACAATAATGATGGCAACAATATGTAGAGAGAATAGGAGGGAGAATGAACTGTAGAAGATAGGAGAACTTAACAGTTGTTTCTTATTACCTCTTAATTGCAATAGTAGGTGTGAACACTGTGAATTGTACCAGAGACATGTGTGTGTTTCCTCATGACTTAAAAAAAGAAACCAGAATAAAACAGCTGTTACTGTATCATCTCCAGCTCCAGAGGAAGCATGTGTTTAATAAATGTAGAGATTGGTATTGTACACTACAGCTGTGATTGAGTCAGGTAAGTGGGTTACAGCATGTTTTTCCTTAATTTGATAATAAGACAAAAAACCCAATTCAGCAAAGCCTCTGGACACATTCTTCATGTCTAAGTGCTGGCAAAGTTGGTTAAAAATCTAAATTTGGCTTAAAAAGCACCAAGATAGGTAGAGTTTAGCTATATGTCTGTGTCTCTGCTGAAGTTTGGAGTGACCATAATGAAGGGTATGGTATATCCCATTTGCATTACAACTATAAAAAGTATTGTAATTGGGAGCCATGGCCACAAACTACCTCAGCAAGCAAAATTCTCAGCTGAAGTGTTAAGAAAGCTGTAGCTCTCTGATCTCCAGAGGGCAAGTCTCCTAAAGCACAAAGGTTGATTGCTTACAAGCCGGATACTTCAGGAGTTCTGTGGCTAGGAAGACTTCTGTAATTTTATATTCCATTCCCTAAATGTCTAACCAGAGCATGGTTATATTAATGGTCTTATATCTGCTAATGTTTCACTGCCAATATTTTTATACAGCTAATACCAAGTAAACTAAAAAGGCAGGTGCAATTAGGAGTGGTAATTATAAATGGAGACAAGAAGAGGTAGAGAATTACCAGGCTATAGAGGGCTAGAAATTATGATGGTCTGGTCAAACAGTGGAAAAGCTTTTTACACGGTTGTCACTATTGTTGTCAAGCCTGTTAAAAAAAAACATTTGGCAAGGAAATGTTTTGCACTTGCCCTTATCCCATTAGCCTCATGTTCTTAGCAGACTTAGGGAGCTTGACATCAAGTCAAGCTACCACAATTTAGGAAATCACTGTGCTACAGAGTCTCAAAAAACAGCTTGTCTCCTTCTGCACTAAAAATGTAACAGTTTAGTCCCAGAGGCAAGGGAAAGGTGCTAAGCCATCTTGCATTTGTCATGGGCTAAGTGGGCTTATGAAATAGTTTACCATGCTTGTGCTGATACATAGTAATTTGTTAATCTTGATTATATGTTTAAGCCCTTGTTAATTGTGTAGTAGTAACAGAGGACTCTTTCCATCAGCTGACATCAAACTACCAAGTTTCTTCTTGTTCTGAGGATTATAAATCACCTTTGTTCATTTTTTTCATCCCTGTATTCTATGATTTATTTTTATTCCTTACCTGTTAGTTAAGTGTGATTTTTGTAGCAGTAGAATAATGTGTTAGGACTCCCTGGGAGAAGCATGATCCCCAGTCAGTACAGGAAAAGGTAGGGATTCTGGACTTTATTCCCATCTCTGGTGCTGATGCCTTGTGGGACTCTGCGCAAGAAGGTTCTTGTGACTCAGAATTTCTTCTGCAAATCACTTTAGAAGACAGAGGTGCTTTTTCTACAGAAAGCACAAAAATCTATTCATATTTAGGTTAATATGACGGGCGACTTTAAATAATTAAGTGTTGCCAGCACCATTCCAGACTTTATGAAGTACAATGTTTCTCATCTCAACTATGGCAGCTCTTTCATGATGATGTAACCAATTAAATTGCTCCATTACTTGACCGTACTTTGCCATAGCTACCCTGAATACAGGCATCTCATTCACTGAAGCAGAACACTCCTACTTGTCTTTTTAAATTGGAATCCTAGTATGATTGTAAAGGAATATATGTAAAGTAAATTTTAAGGAAATTAATTCATGTGCTTTTAGATAACAGAATAAGAAAACCTTTCAGGCAGCGTAAGATTTATCTGGACAAATATACTGTGATCTTGGAAGCTTTTTCCTAAAGCTGCACACAGTATGACTTCAGTGTGATAGAAACTAGTCTGTTTATACATTCCCATGATATATTTTGAATAAATAGTCCAATTGATTATCTTTCACAAAATATGGTATACAAAATGTATCCAGGAAAAGAGGGTTAATAAAGCATTTTAAATCTCATTGTGGCCTGTTAGAAGTGTATAACCTTTTAAAACCGTGTATAACTCACAAAAATTGCTGTACTTTGGTTTCCGGATTCATATTTGCTCCAGCAGCCTTATGAAAGGGCACCTCACATTTGCTTTCTCCAATCTTTGCAAATGGAAGGAGTTTATAATTTGTCTGAAGGGAAAATGCAACAGGTGAAAACACGCAGTACAAGTTAAAAATAATCTTTCTTAGGCCTGATCTCCCTTCTCTCATATCATAGAGTCATAGAATCATTTCAGTTGGAAAAGACCCTTGGGATCATGAAGTCCAACCATCTACCGTACTCTACAAAGTTCTCCCCTACACCATATCCCCCAACACCACATCAGTGATTTATCATCACACCCAACATCACATATATCAGTGATTAGGATTAGTAAAATTACACTGGTGTATAACTAGTTTAAGTGAAATCTGATTTAAGTTCAGCTGTGAGAGCGAAGCACTAATTCTGTAATCATAAAAACAATATCATAGAAATCAACAAATAAAAACAATATGTCAGTTTAGGACTAGATGTGAGAGTAAGTAGTCTCATAGGATTATAGAACAGGCGAGGTTGGAAGGGACCTTGACAGATCATCTGATCCAACCTTTTTGGGAAAGAGAGCCTAAACGAGAATATTGAGTGCCCTGTCTAGTTGCATCTTGAAAACCACTGGCAATGGGGACTTTACAGTGTCCCTGGGGAGATTGTTCTGGTGAATGGTTGCTCTCACTATAAAAAATTTCTTTCTTATGTCAAGATAAAACCTGTCCCAGTACAACTTGTACCCATTGCCCTGTGTCTTCTCTGTGTGGCTCCTTGTGAAGAGAGAGCCTTCATCCCCTTTGTAGCTGCCCTTTAAGTACTATCCAAATAAAACTAAGTCTATCCAAATAAAACTGCAAAAGCAGAGTTTTAATTATCAAAATTATCAGTAGTTTTTTTGTTGTGTGGGGTTTTTTTTCCCCTTAGCTTTTCACATTTAAGGCCTTCCATAAATGTCAGCTCAAATGGTGTCTGCTCAGAATGACATAGATTTGGAGGCAAACCTGTGTCACTTCTGGTTTACAAAAATTTTAAATGCATCTGAAACTTGAGGCTGCAATCTTCCTTTTATAGGTAAGAAAAACAAGGTGTAAATATTACAGTACTGTTTAAAGCTCTTGTGATTGTGTCTGAACTATAGGATAGATTCACTCCATTAGAGCAGATGCTGTCCTGGTCCTCAGCGCAGTCCAGGATGTGAGGAAATTATATAAGATATTAAATTAAGATAGAGTTTCAGTATATCCCAAGTTGCAGAGTTAAATACAGCCAAGTAGAGTTGGTTATAGACTCTTGATGAGTTCCTAGGGAATGATTCAGAGCCATATCATACTTACACTCAACAAAGTATGATGAGAGCTCACTTGCCTTCTGAATGAAAAATATTGTGCTTCCAAATTTTATGAGACTTTGACTTAGATTTAATTCAGAAAGAGAACCAAATTTTGTTAAATAATCAATACCCTGTGCTGCTTT
Source organism: Scolopax mira (assembly GCA_004320125.1). Taxonomy (NCBI): domain Eukaryota; kingdom Metazoa; phylum Chordata; class Aves; order Charadriiformes; family Scolopacidae; genus Scolopax; species Scolopax mira. The sequence goes on along the minus strand of BJBW01006024.1, from coordinate 134,276 downwards.
GCTCCATCTGAGATAGTAAACAGACTGGTTAGCAGGATGCAATGGTGATGAGTTAATTGAAAGTCAAAGGAGAAATCTCCCAGCACTCAGGAACAATTGCAGATTGCTAGATTTTGCCAAGATCTAGGATTGAATTTTAAGTGTGTTGTGCAGAAGGTGTCCTGTAACAGGTCCCAGATGTAAGTGCACTGATCAGAACAGACGTAAATATTTTTAAAAGAGAATATATGAAAATAATACTAAGAAAATCAAAGCCTAGATGTACAAGGAAGCATCAACTGGGAAGTAATTTAGGTCACATGTAGAACTTGTGTATAGTGCTTGACCAGCATTAGAAGTAGACGCACAGTTGTACTTGACAAAATGATAAACTATTCTATCCAGGTAGTTTCTCAATGAGACAGAATCTGCAATAGTTCAATGGCACAGTAGTTGTTTCTGCATGGCTCCATTGCCAATGCCTTTTGGTATGGAAAGGATGAAACTAAAGAGGGAAAAGAAGTGTGTAAGAAATAATGATGATGGAGATGTGAAGAAGTGTGTCTTGGAAAGAGCAGCTGTTTGAAACACTCTGCAGCAGCGTGACAACCAGCCAGCTTGCCAGGGGGAGCAGGGAATTTGTAAATCAGATCAAAAATCTCTCCATACCTGTGTGACAGCGAACAGTTTGTGGCACAGCGACTGACTGACTGGCAGCGCCGACAAGATGGGAAAGCTATACGCATGAATGGGAAAACACACTGAAAGTAGTACATTTAAGAAAAAAATAATTAAAGAGAGAAAATATGCGAAGGGGGCTTTCACACTCAATCATTCAATAGCATTGGAAGTGAACCAATGTTCTGTTCATACTGGCTACTCTGGATGTATTGGGATTATACTAAATAGAAGAACTGACATGTTTTTTAAAGTCCTCTAACATCCAGTTGACTGAAACATCAGGTGAGAAAGATCTGGGAAGAATATTAAGCAAGAGTGCACTGGAAAAAAGCTTGCATTCACACATGCACACGACAAATGGACTCTGTCTCAACTATACCATACACTGTATGATGTGTCTCTCTCATGCCATCAGGGACACAATGATGAATTCAGGGCCTGCTCCGAATACTGTGTAAAGATGCTCAGCATCTTTCATACCTACAGTAGGCACTATGACTCTCCATGTATGTCTCGTATTTTTCTTTCTGCAGAGAAATCAGCAGCAGACCATGTTGCAGGCGCTGTTCCTCTTTTCTGCTATTCATGACAAATCTCAGAGATGTCATCCAGCAGGAACTCTCTAGAGGCTGCTACCACAATGTGTTTTTGACTATAAACCACTAGGAATTCAAGATATGAATATCAAATACCTGCTCATATATACTCTTACCTTCCTGTAAATGGTATGCATACTATGCATTTAATGGGTTCTATTAATTATTCAATTCCTTGTAATTATGTTTGAGGTTGCCCTGAGCTATTCTAAAATAATTTAGGAGTTAATGGAAAAAAGAAAGAAGATGCTTGTATTTAATAGCCTTTATATTTTCAAGCCTGAAAATACTTTCATGCTCTGTTAAGCTTTATATCTTAGAAGTATCTGGGTCGTAAAATTGTTGGATTTGTTACTGGTTTTGATGGTATTTTGATTATTTTGTACTTGAGCAGCACTCAAGAATGGGGCCAGATTGCACAAGACCTCGTACAAACTAAGAAAACTTACAGCCTAAGTAAACAAGGAAAACATAGGGTAGAGGAGAGCACAAAACATACAGTCACTGTGGATGCTTTCATGGCAGAAACATTGTAGTAGCACCATGAGATATTTTTAAGAGGGGGCACAAAGGAAGAAGGGAGTGAGACAAGGCTATGTCAGGTAAACTGAAAGTCAGAGAAGGGAGAGAGACAGACAGCCAAGTGGGAGTGAGTTGAAGTGTAAGAGAACAGATTGAAGAAGAAAAGAAGGGTGTGAAACAGCACATGGTAAAGTCTATACTTCTTCCCTGTCTCCTTAACTCCCTGACTCACTAATTCCATTTCTTTTCAGTATCTACTCCCTCATAGTTTTCTTTCCAATTAGCTCCTAGCTCCTCTCATGTATAAACCACAGTTTAGTCAAACTGCAGCAGTGTCTTTGAAAAGTATTTTTTTTCTCTATGGAATGGGTCAAGTGCTGAGATTGCAAAGCAAATCTGCAGTCGTGCGCAAGTGATCAGGATGATACCCTTGCAAGGGTTCAACTCCTTTGCTTTTCCTAGGAGTCAAGAAATGCAAAACCAGAGAAAAGCATCGTGTGCTGTTGGAGTTACCCTCTGACCGATGTTCACTATTGATAAGAGCATCGAGCTTGTGCAGTGAATCAGTTTGCCTGCTTTTGTGCATGATGTTTGTTGCGTAGAATGTTTGAGCACTTTCAAAACTCAATGCTGAGAAGCTGCAAATAATCTTTTTTCTCTTGTTTCAATCTAAGGATTCCCCTTTGAGTAAAAGCAACAGCACTTTGTTCCTCTTTCATATGGAACACCTCCTTTGAAAGTTCTTCTCTGTGTTTATAGCTGACTAAATCACTGCACGCTGAATGTAAGCCAATAGTATCCAGTACAGCAGGCTGCAAGCATTGTGTTACACTGAGATTTACCAGAGTTGACAGGTTTTCTCCCTACAGTTAACATGGGCTGAGGATAATATAATAGCTGCTATCTTCAATCCGTATCAAACTGCAAAGTACTAGACAGACCAAAACTGAGAACCTCCTTACTCAGACATAAATTTTTGACATAAATTCACATGATCGGGGTTGGCATTTCAGTATTTAATGTAATGAGACTTCGTTATTTAAGCTGACATTTTTTGGAATGCTACAATTGCCAAGATTTTAATGGTTCTTACCCTGTGCATTTCTTGTTCTGTCTGCTTTAGAAGGAAACTCTTAGTTATTTGCTCTTGTAATCACTAATTCACTGGAGGATGGTGCAGGAGTCTACAAAAACTACCTCAGGACTCTAAACCCACTCTGAAATAGGAGCTAATATGCCATATGCTGTAGGTTACAGATATGGGAGGCAGAAGAGTTAAATAATTTGCCTAGAAAGGCTGTAGAAATACCAAGAGCTTTCCAGAAAAACTGTGAAAGAATCATTTGATAGAGCATGCAGTTTAATTGAGACTATATGGATTTCACCAAATCAGTTTTGTAAAACTGAGTGTCTGTTTTTAGGTATGCTCCTATTAATAACAGAATGCCGATATCTTGAGCTCCATTCTTTTGGTCTGTTGTTTAATTCCCTTGTTTCATCCCTGGTGCACTTTAGCATCAGTGATTGATGAATTACATGTACATGTTTAGAGATCAAAGTGTAGTGTGGATAACAGTGCATTTTGCAAAGCCTGTCCTCTCCCATCTTTTCTCCCTAAACTTCTTGTTCTATTTGCTCGCTGTTGGCTCACAGTGGTGAATTGAACAATTTACAGATAGTGCCAGCAGGTTGACTTCTTCCTGATATTCAGGACTTCTTCCTGATGACTCTCAGCACTGTGCCCTTATACTGGGAAGGTAGACATGTTGGCACTGGGAATACGTAGGTTCTGAAAACTAAGGTGGAATGCAACTACTTAAACAGGTCAACAAAATGTTGTCAACATTATTTTTGAAAGAAGTTGTGTTTTCCGCTAAACCACATTTTGTTCTCTGAAGCAGGTTTTTTTCCTGGAATAATAATAGTTATGTATATATACAAAATTCATAGGAAAAAAGCAAACATAAAAGCTCTGAACCTTTAGGCCTGGATGTATTGTCCTTGGCACTATATGGTAGTGGTGGTTGGGCAACCTCTTCTGACTGTAGGCAGCTGTTGCACTGCGATGTAGCCTGAATGTCCATGAAGCCCCCTTATCCAGAGAAGACACTGGGCACTTAATACAACAAACAGCTCAAACTGTTTCTCAAAGTGTTTCTGCTCCTAGCCTCTCCTGACAAAATGCTTTCAGAACTCCCTCTAAGCTTCCCAGGAAAAGCTATCATTTGATCTAAGTGCTTCCTTAATGGACTTTTAATTACTCTGCTGTAATTGGAGTCTGAAAAACATATCATTAAAAAAAAGCCTGTAATAAGCTGTTTTAAACCAGGATTTGATAAGCAATACTTTCCTAGCCTAATCTGTGTCTCTCTCTTGAATCCTGAATAGTATGTTTACCTGGAGATTTATTTTGTAAAGGCTTTCTGTGTAGATCTCAACACAACTTTTTACCATTTGGCTAAGTTACCATTTGTCTTCAGCTGGCATTAGTTGAAAATACCTTGTGCTGTTCAATCTTCCAAGAATTCACAGAAAGAGATACTGAGCTGTCATTCCTGTGCTATCTCTCAGAGAAGCTGACCACTTATCACCCAAATGAACTCAGAATTAATCTGGAGGATTACCTGTCAGGAGCTCACTGAAATGCTCCGTGAAACAGCCCTATGGTAGAGTAAAATGCCAGAAAAACAGTAAAATCAAAGAACACCAGTTGTAATTTTGAATAGTTAGTTCCTTTAAAAGTAGAGCCTTGGTGGGAGCAGGAAAGCCCTCTTGTGTTTTTTTGTGTAGTTCTCATTAGCTTCATGCATGAGGGACATTAGGTGGCTAAAAGAATTTTCCTATTGTCTAGGCTGTGGATATGCTTTTTAACCCAGCTCTGAGGCTTTCTAGACCTAGTATAAATGGTGCTACTTCTGAGTGTGCATCAAATTAACTTCTTGCTATTAACTATCAAGTGCCTAAACCCAGAATATATCTCCAACCACTTATTTATGTGTCATTTGGTTAAATATTTTATGGGCTTGTTTTGTTTCTTCGCTTCCTCTAAAAACCACTTGTAAAGACCTAATTTTCTCTTAGTGTTTATTATGACTCACTTCATGGAGATATGTCGTTGCTGAGCTATACTAAGTTGAGCTATCTCAAAGGCAACACTGTGGTCAGAAGAGTGGCTATGTTGAATGACGTTCCATTTTTCCTGTTCCATATTTGTTCTTCCCTTGGACTTCCACAGTCTATTTACAGGCAGAAACGGGACTTCCTTGCTTTCCAATATGACCTGGTATCAGGAAAAAACACTGCCATTTATTTTCTGCTTACTTTCACCACCAACAAATATGCCCAAATTAAAGTCCATATTCTGGTTTTAGCTGATACTTTTCATCAAAGTATAGAAATCAAATAGAGCATTTTATCTAGAAGAATTCTGTTTTTCCATGTTCACCCTTGCTCAGCAATACTTACAGCACCGTATTTACTTTCTCAGTGTCTTGTTGACCATTTGCAAACAGCTCATGGCTTCCAAAGGATTTTCTTCACCTTTGTTTTCTTAGATTGTTAAAGCCAGGGATGCCACAAACTGGATCTGCTGCTAGCAGATGTCATGCTTACTTCCATGTGCAGCTCTACCAATATATCTTCATCTTCATTCATTCTTTCACCTCCTTGCTCTTTTTAAAAAATGGAATACCAGTTAGGTGTATATATAGAGACTAGGGTGAAATAATACATCTTTGTTAGACCATGAAATCTGAAGAGGCTAAAGATGGCTCCAGTCTTTAGCCAGCTGTAGTGTTCTCTCTGAAGTAGAGATGAGATACAAGTCTGATCAAACCGGTTCATAAGTCTACAGACTCCCAGCAGTTTCCGTAGGATTTGAACCAACATCATGAGACTGTGAGTTATCTGCCAACAACAGAGATTGAATCAGAGGTGATGCAAATTATGATTATTTCTTTCAGCCACATCATTGCACAGGTAAATAAAGTTCTGATTAACTGTAGTACCATCATAAACTTTTCACGTTCTGTGGAAGAACTCAGCAAACCACTTCACTAATCTATAGGAGAAAAGTGTTTCTAGGACCTATGCAGAACTTTGAGAAACAGAGTAAAAAGTGCCAGAAAGAAACCAGTAGGCGATAAGTACATTAAAGGCAATACAGTACTGAAGAATATGCTTGCATGGCAATTACATAGTCTACTAATCCCAAACACTACTAATGATTGTTACTGTAGTAAGAAGTCAATATGCATTGTAGCAGAGTAATAAACCTGTGCTGAGATAGTCACTATGTCACAGAAGAAAGTCTGCTAGTTTTAAGATGAAGGAGCTATTCTGCAATGACATATAAGCCTCAATGTACATAAAAAGAGCAATTATATGAGAGCAACAGAGTGGTTTATGTACACACTGCATGTTTCTCACCCTGAATGTGCCAGCGGAGCATAGAGACTTCTGAGAGAAGCAGGTTCTTCCACTTTCACACCACTATTACCCTATAAACATTTCATTCGTTTCTGAAGTACAACTTGCAGATTAGGCTTCCACTCATTGTGTTGGTGATAGCATTTGGTCTTAAATAGCTAATAACATAGGACTGCTATTTAAGGTGCCTTCACATGAAATCTGATGCTGAGTGCCCCAGAAAAAAATTAACCATTTGTGACAGGAATGGGACCAAATTTGCTGCTGTGTGGAAAATGTGTTTGCCTACATGCCCACTGTGTGACTGTGTTTGTTGCTGATTGTTGCATTTGAACAGAGAAACAAAAGAATTGTTTTGGTGAATGTAAATACTAACAATAGTAAAAGGAGAAATTATAACTGTGTTTTAAAATGGTCATCCTGGTAGTATTCTTGCTCAGATAACAAAGGATTTTGTTCCCTGTGGTCACTAGAAAATGTTTTCTGAATGCCTTCATGCACCATCTGAGCAAATCTTGATAGCAGGTAACTTTTATCAAATGGCAATATATTCATCATTTCCATTCCACACCCATGTTTCCCCAGCACCTCTCACTTTTCCCCTGACCTAGACTCTGCAATGTCGCCTTCCAGATAGTGAATCACTCATCATCTCTCCCTCATGCCCCCACCAAATGTTATCATCACGCTTGCTTGAACCCTGACATTTGATTTGTGTAAGCTAGGATTGCTGTGTGGCTCGGGCTGACATTTTATTCAGATTCCTTCTCTGAGGAAAACTGAGGGAAAACAGGGGAACATATTGCTATTTCCACAGAATGGCAAACTATCTTCCCGGAAAAGAAAACCCAGTAAAAAGGTTGGAAGTTTTTTTTCGTAGCTAAATGGCCCTTTCATATTGTAGATATGCTGGACTCTTACAATGCTTAGAGAACAATATATAATACCACCAATGAATGTGTACTTAAAATCATATATACAAATACATATGCATTTTGTAGATATATTTTCCTAAGCTGTCCTCGAGTGTGGCTGCTCTGACCCCACTCCTTGCCTGCTATACCCAAGGGAGGCAGCATTGATTTTGTTCTCTGGGTTTTGTAGGTTTTTCTGAAAGCAAGGGAAAGGCTTGTGCCTACATTGCATTTTACTTTAATGTATGGGCAGGCTTTCAGGCCTTTGTTGTTGGGACTATTCATGTGCTTAAGTGTTTTGCTGGATTGGAGCCACAGAGCAGTTAATGAATTAGTGCACATACCAGGGTATAGCATTCTATTTCTTCTTTCCAGACAGTTTGCATTTCCAGTATTTGTATAGGATATAGGGTGACCAGCAGCCTGCTTTCTTTAGTTATGAAATTGTATGTAAAAATGCCTTCTCAGTAGATAGTATTTCTGCATCACCTTCTGATGGATGAATTTTCTTTCCCTTTTCTTCCCAGCCAAACTGCATTCCCTAAAGAAAAAGTGTATGTGGTGGCCATTGTCACCATACTTTCTTCTCTTCTGTGAAAGTGGCAATGTATGAATGTATTTACCTCATGGTATGCCTCAGACAGCATTAGAAACAAAATTTAGCTGCCAAATAATTAGAGTGGTAGTGGTGACAGCCTGACAGAAACTTCTCTGAAAGCATGTGCCTGATTCTATGCTTCCAGCTTGCAGTATGGGAGAGTAGTTGTGCGTCTATTTGGCAAATTTCGCCTTTGTCCTGCATCACCGTGCTGTCTCCAGTGTTTGGTTGCATTAACTTTTAAGTCCTGTGTGGACTACTAGACCACCAGTAACTGTATTTTCTCACAGTGCTGCTTCTGAGGTAGTTGCCTGTTTCTTAATAGAGCACCTTTCATCCTGAAGTATCCCAGGGTGCTTTACAGATGCGATTGGAGGAAATGCCATTAACTCTGGACAGAGATGCTTGAAGACATGGATGGTATGGGTTTTACTGGAAGCAAACTGTAATACTGCCAGAAGTGAGGAACATTAAAGTCAAGTGAACAGAAGGAGGAGCTAAGAATAGTTTTCCCTTTACCATCTCTCTGTAGAACAACTGAAACTCATTAAGTAGGAGGGAATAGAGACAGGTGGAGGCAAAAGCCTTAGGTTTAATGCTGAATAGAGTGGGTACACTAACAAGCAACCAGAATCAGAGTGAAGAGCACATGGACTCATTCCTTGAGGAGTTCCAGCTCCATCATAGAGAGAAAGACAGAGAGAGGGGTGTACAGAGAAAGCAGTGGCTACTCTGTATGGAGGTAGAGGCAGGCAAACTGGAGTGATAGCTTACAAAGGCTGTTATGACAGAAGAAAGTTGGCAGTGCAGTAGCAGATGGCCAACATTACCTTAATTCAGGAGTTGGACTCAATGGTCCTTATGGGTTCCTTCCAACTTGAGCTATGTTAACAATCCATGATTAAGGGAGTTAGTAAGAAAACCAACACAAAAAAAGGAGGGCACCTCAGGAAGATATAACTAGATTAGGGTCAGAGAATAATAGAATAAAACAGAGTGAGTGATATTAAAGGAAGGGGGGAGCGGGAAGAAGGGGAGAAGAAGAATTCCAGACTCTTGCTTGGAAGTCTCCCTTGCGTTATCTTCCCTTTCCCTGCATAAGAGGAGGCAAGTAGTTCAGCTAGCTCTATGGGCTAGCATACCCTTTTTTCCATACACAAGGACTCTGAAGATTGCCCCACTGAGATGGGGCAATCAAGAGAGAGGTTCTGGAAAGGATGTGTCATACTTATTTGGGCAGTTGAACAACAGAACCTCCATTATGCCAGAAGATACTTTAAAGAAGATATATGCACCTTTTGTATTTCCAGGGACACACAAGATGCAAGGTGAGCTCTCTTACCTTCACTGGGATATAGAAGGGAGTTACTTATACCCTGGAAAGTTAAGAGAAATCTCTTGGGATCCTTTCTGCCCCTGTTAATGTTCATCAGCTTCTATATAGCAATACAGTCTGACTTTCATTTGTTGATAGGGGAAGGGCATAAGTAGTTAAAAATTATTTTTTTAAATTGCTGTCAACAGCCTCAGTAAAAAGTAGTTAGTGGCAATTCTGTTGTATTGCATACAATACAGTACTGTGGGTTTCTTTATCCCCTGAAAAGTAAGTGAGAAGTATGAAAGAAAACATAACCAGGCACAGTAAAATATATCTGTTCTTATAGACAGAGTATTGTTACTTGGTGATTCACAGAAGTATTACGTGCTGATTCATTGCTTCACACAACAATTTCATGCTAAGAATCCTGGAGTACTCTGAAGATGTATTGATATTAAGTATGTATAGAATAACTGCTGATATTTTGAGGTTGAGAGGAGTTATTTTCTAATACAATGTAAGCATAGCAAAATATTTATACAATTATTAAACTCTCTGCATTGGATTGGTCATTTGCTAAGTTTGTTCTCTTTATAATGTTAGCACTGGGCCTCAGTTGACAGTATCATTATAACAAACACAGATCTCACGCTAACAATACTGTTGCCCTTTTGTTTTGAGTTTCTCATTACAAGTAAATGGATTCACTTTGTGATGCTATTGAGGGAAAAGGACTTATTCCTGCTTTGAAACTCTATGGAAAGCATAGCCATGCTGCCTTCAACTGCTCCTGCTAAATGAATACAGTGACTGTGTGTAGCACCCTCCTGTGGTGCCTTGTGGCTTTTACTGCTAGTTTCATTTTCTTCTCTGCTCTCTCTTTACCAAAATTAGTGTCTTGATACTGACTCACAAGTTGTAGCCAAGACTTAGGACAGAAGGGTGTACCATAATGAGCAATTGATGTGATACCGTCAGCTTTCCTCTTGGATCTTACTGTTATTTTTGGATACTACCATGTCTTTTCCCAATTCTGCCTGCCATCAGAAATCTTCTGATTTCTGAATGTATTTACTGTAATGTTAAGAAGGTAATTGAGAGAAGGAGAAATATGAAAAGGTAGGTGTAGTGTGAATAAGTACCCTTCATCAGCTCTCTCAAAATTCCTCATTCTAATTTGCTGGTAGCATCCCTTTTACTCCATTTCTGACTGCTTGTCTGAGCAAGAAATTTTCAGCCATGCTGAAATATACTTTGAAGATTTTGTATGGGAACATTCACCTGAATGCTCTCTTTCTATAGTTCAAGAGTTTCCAAGCTGCATAGGTCAAGCAGCATTAGTCTGCTGGAATGCTGTTCCATTCCATATATTCTACTGCATCCTAATCATCTTCATGTAAAAACAGTGTAATATTAATCTGCATCTTCAATAGCAGTTATTTCTATCACATATTACCTGTTTGTATTTTCTTTTTCTCCACAAGAAGTATGTACAGGATCTCACAATTCCTCCATTCGCCTCCAGGAATGATGTGTCTGTCATAAACCAACCTTACCTTTCTCAGGGAGAATCCCACCTTGATGAAGAAGTGAGTTTTTTAGGTTGGGCATTCACAGTAGGGATTTTTCAATTCATTTGAATTAAAGGGTCAGAAACTGTGTGTAGAAGTCACTTAAGAAACAAAAATTTTATCATACTGGTGGCAAGACAGTATAGGAAAAGGAGGGAATTTCTGATGTGCCTGCTCTAGGTAAGGCACTGCAATTGTTTGTAGTGTAGCACTAGTATTTCCTAAGCAGTAAAGGTTTTGAGCCTGGGTGTATCATGTTGCTGTGGTCCCACTGAAAGAGGATAAGATAACATCATGGACTACTGAGACCAGGCTTAGTGGCCAGTCTCCTTTTTAGCCAGAAAGTATAGAATATGCTAATTGTGAGCTTTGCTCTGTTAGGCTTTACTTGGCAGGTAGTGCAAGAGGCTTTTTCAGGTAGGGATAGAACTGACCAATTAACCTTCAACCAGAAGAGATGAGGACTGTCTGCAAGCTGGTCAAATACTGTCCTGTGCCCAACTGCATCATTGCTGTAGTTCTGCATTTGTCACACTTTTTTGTGGTGATAGATTGACAGCTGAAATGTGATAGCAGTAGAGTAGACTGCTTCTGTTACAAGGAACTACTCAGCAATGCGTTTCTACAAGGGATTAATTTTCAGTCTGTGCTTTGTAGCTCTGAGTTTTAGCCTTTGGTTCCTTAAGGTACAGAATGACTTTTTTTTTTTTTTTTTTTTTTGAATGAATAAAGGTCTGCTACCTCCATAATAAAAACAGACACTATTCCATATGGATTTGAAAACCAGCCATACCAAAATTAGGTTGAACTGATATGTTTCAGACTCTAGTTATCTGTTACAGAATGTTGCTACTTTTGTATGACCCTAAATTGCTGTTACGTGTCACTGTAGAAACTGGAATGGTTAGGTGAGTGATAGGAGAAAGGCTGACAGAAAAGCACTAATTAAATACTGTTTTGCAAAGCCCTCATTGAAATTCATAGCTTGGTACCTTTGGGGACTTGAAAGTAGGGGAGATGGAAAGATTTCAATTAAAAAGGTATTTGTGTGGTTCTTTGTGAAGTCAATCATTGCCTTTTTAATATAAAGGATGTAAGTATCTGTCTAATTTGCTTTGCAAACATCAAACATTGTGCCTTGAAACAATTAGTCTTTTAATAAGTCTCAGTTCAACATATTTTGAAATAAAATAAAAGTCCTAGAGACACACAATTTTATTCAGATCAAGGCTCTGGGTTTTTTTGTAGCACAAATGCAATCTTAAGTAATTTCTACGTTGATTGACTGATTAGAAAATTTGAAAGGAAAAATATACTTGCAAAAAGAAATACAGTTGCTTAATAACATAATTAAGTTATTTGTGTTTAGTTACAGTTATAGTTGCCATTTTCAGGTTTTTAATGTACACAATGATCCTTCTATTTTTACAGAGCTTTGAGATAATGTTTTCAAATTCGAGGGACTTCTGTAGCATGGCATCTCATTGAATTGGTGTCTGAGCAACTTCAGTCAACAAATAACAGGAATATAGCAATATATGGCTAGAAAAGACCACCAGGGCCATCAGCTGAAGTCAGTTGCAGGAGAGAAATAGTTCAAAAGGCTTAGGAGAACATCTAAACTAAATGCAGCTAAATACTATGAGCCACAAAATGCTTGTCAGCAAAACAAACTCAAAACTTACAGTAGGACCCCCAAAGGTATAATTGTGATTTGCCATAGTAAGAAAAAATCCAGGCTGTTGCCATGTCCCTAGATCCTTGAAGCCTTGGGGAATTTAAATGAAATTCCCAGGTAACCCTAGTGTTCTGTGCCTAGTTATAAAAGACAGCATCCAGAATGATAGCTGTTGAACTGACCCACAGTAATAATTCCTCTTGTCCCTAAATCTCATGGTCAGAATATGAAGAGGGTGTTCCAATAAACAAACACTGTCAGGTGCTTTGAATAGCTATTGTAACAGCAATAAAACCTGCCCAGTCTAAGCAGTATTTCATCTTCTTACCAAATAACAAGTTCTGTCTCACTCCTTCATATCGAAGCAAAGTCAGGAGTTTTACAGCATTCCTTGCAGAATCTCTAGAACCAAGTCAGTGCAGATAGTGGGAGTCAGGGCAAAGTGCCTGAGCAGAGTGGAGCTAGGGCAATTTTGCAGAGAGACACAGGGTCATTTGGATCTCTTTAGATTTCATGCAACACTTGAAACCACAAGGTTTCAACCCTATGAATCTCTAGAGCGTTGGCCTGAAATGAACAGGATTTCTTGGCAGGAGCACAAGTGGCAGCATATTAGGTCAGTGCTCTTTCAAGGGAAAATTGCTCATGAATTTAATCATCTTCACTGTATCTGTGTTTGTGTGGGACATCTATGATGACGTGAACCCTTAACTGCTGCATGACTGGAGCAGCAGAGAGATTAACAGGCTTTACAGGAAAGACAAATACCAAAAGACTGGTCATTTTGATAAGATAAATTCTACTTCCTTTATGGATGCAGAATGACCAAGGAGGATGTAACAGAACAACAGAATACATTATTTGAAATTAATCTTTTTGTCTAATACAACACCTACACACCACATTCTGCTTATTAACTCCTTTTTTTTTTTTTTTTTCAGAAGTTGCCTTAACTTTTTCCTTGATCCAGGAACTTTAGTGAAGCACTCTGCTGATTTTATTTCTGCAAATTTCTTATGTAGGACTGCTCAGGTTATGTCCATGAAGAAACTTCATTATGGTTCTGTTAGTAAGAAGAGCGATTCAAGAGTCAGAATATAACTGTGGTTTAGGGCCTGTTGTCTCATCATCAGCAGAACAGTTTCTTGTGCCCACATGCTACCACAATAACCCCTGCTCCTTCTGTCTCCTTTATGACTTTGACCCCAACCATACCCCTCCTGTGTCTCCAGTCTACTCTAAAGATGGAAGCCGTGTGTGCTCTGGTGGGCTCTGAGCTGAGCTTTAGTCAGAAAGTCCTGTTTTCTCCCTGCATGCTGACTGAGCGGGTGTTATGCCAGGTGAAATGGGTAGGTCTTGCTCTAATGTTGCAGCCTTTCTTGGCTGGCAATACCAGTCTAGTTCTCTCTTCTCTATTTGGTTGCCAATTTTCACAAAGCTTATAGTAATGTCATTATCTTTGATACCTCTACCCTTTAGCTAAGTCAGTTGTGATTGCCCAGTGGATTCAAAAGTCTGTTTAGAGATGGACACTTATAGCAGAGTTGCGTGAGCGTTGCTTCCTTGTAAACAACAAAAATAATAATGAATATCCATTAAATAATAATAACAAAATGTTCCAATGATGACAAGTAATAAAAATAATTATCAGTTTGTTTATTTGGTAACTATAACTGCATTTTATTTTGAAGTAATGGTTACTTGAAAAGTTCAGATGTATAGTCTCGCATTTTTTAGTTCTGAGATTTTCTTAATTTTCTTTTTGAAAAGTTTTATACCTAACTTGAATAAAAATATATATGATTTTAATTATTTTAATGTTGGTCATCCACGCTTAATAATTATGTCTGCTTTACACAGTTTTAAACATAGTAAGAAAATAGTTTGCCAGTGACAAATCTTGTGCATCTTGCACTTTGAAAAAGCACGTAACTATCACTTAGGTGATGAATATTTCAGCAGAGGAGCTGGTATTGAACAGGATGATGCTATTTTCTTTTTATACCACTAAGATTCTTAAAAGACTTACTTCGCTGTGGTAATTGCAATACAAGTGGTGAAAATCCCTAATGCAATGCAGTTGTTTTGTGGATGGTACTATGGCCAAAAAATATATTTAGGCAGCATTACTGAAGTGCTTGTGGAAAACCAGTATTAATTTGTATTACAGTAGCTTTTAGGTCAGGATCTATTGTGTTAACTGCTTTACACTCCATACAGAGAGAGAGAGAGAGAGAGACTGAGAGGCTGAGACTCTCCCTTGCCATTCAGATAAACAAAAGATGTGTATCCCTACTTTACAGGCAGGGAGGCATGGTATTCAGCTGGGTTCCCTAGGGAGAGGATACTGCCTCCTGATTTCTAGCTCACTAGATTTCTAGCCTTCGCTACCAGAGTCAGGCAAGATTTGACAGGCAAACTGTTCATTAGTTGAAAAATCATTTTTATGTAATCTGGAATGATGAGCAAATCCACAAAGAAATCAGAAAAATTATTCAGACAGAGAAACAATATTTTGAAATTAAATGCACATTTAATTTAGATTTTAGGGGGGAAAAGGAGGTAAGATATCTGAAATAATTGCAGATTAAAAGTTATTTTGATTGTCTTTAGATGAAACTGTTAATGCTCATTTTGCCAAGAAAAGTGCAAAAAAAAATCTTTTGAACCTAAATGAAACAAAAATAGAAGTGATTTAGACTTGATGCACAAAGCCCACTCCCCTTATGGATAGGAGGGAAAGTGGTTCTCCAAAGCTTCAGTCAGTAATAGGAATGACAATGAACTGTAATCAAAAACTGATTCAGACCCGAGTTTAGGAGCTGAGGCTCTTGATGGCGAGAAGAAAGCACCTCCAAGGAGGCCACCAGGAACTCTCGTATTACGTGCAGTGAGGAGCAGGATTTATTCCACCAGTATTACGGATATAAGCAGAATGCATGGATGTGTAAAATGTATACATGTTACATGCATGTAACATTTGCCTCAGTGGCAATTAAACCCATAATAAGTAAATAGAAATTTTCCTTTTAAATTCTGAAATAAAACTCCATTGCACCCCAAATATATGCTAATATATCATATATATGATAATATATGATAAAAACTTGTTTAAAGTTATTTAAAACTTTTGCAACTTAGCCTTTTTTTTTAAAAAAAAGTATATATATTTCCCAGTATTTTTCAATATATAGATATACTTTTTCATTCTGTTTGATGAGTCTAGTGCACCCTTAATGATCTAGAAAAGTGGACTTGTTTCCAATCAGAAAGTTTTTGGGTAAAAGTGAAGGGGATTCAGTTAGGCTTGTGTATAAGTTGGTGCTCACTTGCCGGTTTATTTCTGTGGAAATAGCAGCAGAAAGGCTAAGGGAAGGTGCTTAAGAAAAGTCTCATCTGCCTTATGAGTGAAGTAATTTCTTTGTTATCTGGGAAAAGTGTGGAATGGAATAATCTGTTAATAATGGAGAAAAAACAGAGTGTGTAGGCCATAGGGAACATGCTAGATGGACTCTTCTTAGATAGTAACAGTGGCACTTTTTCAGGGTACAGATCCATCTTGCTATCCTGACCCTAGGAACAGCCCTAAGTATCTAGGGGAGAGAAGTAGCAGGGCAGGTGCATGTGATACTTTCTGGCACTGTTTCCAGCCCAGCCTGTTGTGGTTTGTCTGGTTTATAGCCATTAGTGGATCTCTCCCACACATACTTTTCTCATCTACCCTTGAAGCCATATAGGCACTTTGCAAGGAGCCCTGCAGGCCTGCTGCCTCTTTGAAGAACTGCCATTTGGTGCCTCTTGTTCCCAGGGTGTGGAAGAAAGAGAACTGGTGGTTTGTATGCACTCTCGCACATTCATTCACCATGTTGTTGACCTGTAAGGTACCCCCTCATTCTGATGTTGCTGCGTACATCTAGCCCAACCTTGGCATGGGCAGCCTCTTGGCTGGAACAGGTGAACCAACCTGGAGCCCAGCAGCAGCTGCAGAGCCCTGCGGAGATGCATGTCCCCTTCAACACTTGTCCTGGGAGCTGAGGAAGTTGCTTCACCAGGTCTTTTAGGCTCAGGTGAGCTGCTTGGGCTATTCTGTGCATTCACACCATGTTGTGCACAAGCCCGTAAACCCTTCCAGAGGAATCACAAGTTCAGCGCAAAGACTTGCAAGAACCTCTGCAGAAGTTAGCTCAGGTAGAGTCAATCTTATTAACAGCCCAGCATGCAAAAATAGGCAGATTGCTTCTGAGGGAAGACAACCTTGTGAGCATCTAGCATTCTACTAGATGATTTTGCATTTAGCCCAGTCTGACCTGAACTGATGAGCAGCTTAGCTAATTCTAAACTTGGAAATATTGCCTGCAGTGAGATAGAGCTCTTTATTTTATTTGCATGTGACACCATTTGCCACCTGTATCTAACCAGTGATTTACTGATTATCAGAATGCAGTAAGGTTTTGTTAATAGCTGTGGGTTTGGAGTAGGGATCCATGTAAGTAAGGAAAGACAAGGCTCATTGGATACTTTTTTGGTTGGGGTTTTCTTTAAGTACTTGGATTTCGTTTTTTTCTTACGAGGTGAAATCTATAGTTTAAACTTTCCAGCATGTATAAAACAGCTCAGATTTATTTTAATGAGTAAAGTGGATGCTTCTTCCTAATTTTAAACCCACCTTTGTTATGGGTGAATCCAAAACAATATAGGTTCATGCTTATGTCTGTCAAGTGAGCCATGAGACACAGTGGGAGTTTGCTTGCTTGAAGATTACATGGTCTTCTGTGTTTGAAAAAGTAATAAGAGAAACACACACAAAATATGAAGCACTAGAGAGATTTCTGAATAGTTAAAAGCCAGGATTTGTTTAGCAAAAAAAAAAAAAAAAAAGTCAAATGTTGCAAAGTAAATATTGAGTGTAGCTGGAAAAAATCTGTGACTGTATTTCCCTGTCTCCAAATAGACTAATTGAGATAAAATTGTGTTTTGGGTGGGTGGGTTACTATTAAGAATGATTTTATTTTTTTTTTTTGCACTTAGTACAAAAAGTTCTCCCTTTCTTAAAAGATACAGTGATGGTTTCCTCCCAGTTATGACTGACCAGGCAGGCATACCATTTTGGTTCTTTCTACTCTCTTTGTAGCTGGTAATTCTTCCTTCCATACTATGCTGCCTACAATTCCATATCTGATATTTTGGTCTTACTTTCAATATAACTTCACCGTTTTCTGTGCAGAACACCAGTGTACTCTGCAGTTGTGTTGCTTTCCTGAGACATTAAGTGGATACAGGTGTGGGGTGAGGCAAGAGGAAGCAATTAGACTAAGTATCAAAGCTCCAGCTTGGTGCTGATATGAGGTGGAAAATACAAGTAGCAGAACTTGTTAACTGTGTCAGGATGTCTGAATAACTGGGGAAAGCGATGGAAATATGTCGTTAAAAATGCCACATTGGGGTGTTGTTCACTCCTTTGTTTGAATTACAGAATTAAATTTCTATTATCCTTTTACTAAGTCATTAGTTTAGGTCCAATTTTGCAAACTTTTAGAAGCATACTTGCTTCTACCCCATAAAAATAATTCAATGTGATATAGTTGAAGCTAGCACAATTGTGTTTCTATGAAATATAATCAAAGGAAAATGGATGGAGCCATGTTCTGACTGTAGTAGTAGCAACTTACGTTGTAGATATTATTAAAATTTGTTCTTTTTTATATTTTTTTAAAGAATCACACCTGAACTGTCTATTTCTGAGCAAATAAAAACAGTTACAGAATAAATCCAATACTACAGATATCAGTGCATCTTTATGTTGAATTTTGTAGGATTGAACACATAACCACCTAGGTTTTTGTTTAATTTCCAAGAATTTTTCTGTTCATGCTATTCTACTGGAAGGTGTTGTTACCTTGCTTGCTTTACAAATTCCTGTCATATGATTTAGTTATGTGTAATAGGTTATGATGAGCATGCTTGCAGAAGCAATAGATGTTGTCACAAATTGCATAGATTAACCATTTTTTGCATATAACTCATTTTTTTGTACTGCCTGATTCTTTCCCCTTCTAGTCATATCATGAAATGAGCCTGCGCTTCACAAATGTCAGCAGTGAAATGAACTTCTAACTACAGGAGGAACGATTCTCATAAAACAGAACTGTGTTCTCAGCTGACATTTTGGAGTAGCAGGTGTGTTCCTAAAGCAGACAGCATGGGAATAATGCAAATAAACTTTTCACCCTCTGAGCAGTGGAATATTTCTGTTTCTATGCTCACCTAAGGAAGATTAAATTAATGGCAGTATCGGAGACTGATGCAAATACTGTTTGTCTAATGCAGCCCTTGTGACGGTTTTGCCAACAATTTCAAATAAAGGAGGATGGGGCTTCAGATTGGACCCATCTGAATTTCTGCTTTTCAGAAGTGACAAGTCTGCTTGGCTACAGCCTGGCATTAAATGGGCTAATTTTCAGAAGGATAGTGCTTAGGAATTTCTGAAAATCACACTCCTTAAGCAGAAACCAAATGTTAGATCCTGAAATACTGATGTATCCGTTTCTGAAAGCTGGCCTAAATAAAAAAGGAGCTGATAAGTCACTATCTCAGTCAATGGAAATATTTCTCTCTGTTACTAATGGATGCTGCGTCAGACACAACATGCCTACAGCAAGTGAATTCTGACATCAGGAATGCACTTCATTTCATAAAAGGAACAGGGAATATTTGTGTTTAAAAGAATAGGTGGTGCAAGTATATAAAGGTCCAAACTATTTTCTAGTTCTCTCTGACCGTTCCTCCTAATTTTTATTATGCAATTTTCAAGGCTATTAGGTGTGACTCAGCTTGCTTTCCCCTCCTTTGCAACCACCTTCCGATCACAAAAATAAGCTGAAGTGGATAACAGCTCTGCCCTTTTGCTCCCAACACTCTATTTCTACTACAGTGTGTTGTTTTAATGGAATGACTTAGGTGGTCTCAGTTCAGATCCCAGTTGACTGTAGACCATATTATAAAACCACTGTGTACAGATTCGGTGGAATTGGCAGCCTTTGCTTGAAATAATTCCAGGGCCAAACAAGCATAAAGAATGAATTATTTCTTGCTTCTAGAGGGGGTCTCTTTAGGTCAAGGTTGAAAGCATTGGCAGGCCAGTGTAAAGAAGCTTCCACTCCAGCTGCCTGCATTGAAATTAGGCTGTCGATAAATAGAGGACTACAGTTTTCATGACTGCCAGCTCCTTAACCTTCATTAGCACAAATATTTGCTCAGGATTTTATGAATGTTGTATTTTCAATGTCTACTATTGTATTTCATTCCCAGAATGATACTCTTCAGGACAAAATCTTAGGGAGTTGTCTTTTTCATTATCGGACATGCAGCAGCATGAGCAAGGTGTGCAAGATTCTGCACTTTTCAAAGATATGTTTCTGTAAATTTCTCAAAGCATTTCCTCTTGTCTATGGGAGTTGGGTTATATGGTAAAGAGGTAGCATGAATTTTTCCTTTATAAAAAAAGCAAGAGGCCCGCGGAGACTCATAACCTAACTTCAAAAAACTGCTTTCTTAAGCCACTCCTTATGGCAAACTAGTAATCCCTGGAGAGCTGGGTTAGCTTGTGGTCTTGGCAGGCTTTTCTTCTGGCCCACCAGGTCTGGTGCAAGCACAGGTAGTCCTAGGCATAAATAACTCTGATTTTAATGAAAAAGATTTATGTGGTCATAAAGGAAAAGTTTCCCAGTGAGCCGGTTCTGTACATGGCTCAATACCTAGCCACATATGCACAGAGAAATAGCATCTTTTTTTCACAGATTGTTCTACCACATAAACAATAGACATGACTTTGGATAAAACTCTTACCACAGGGCATGTTTACCTGCTGGAAGTTCCTTATCAAATGCATATAGATTTGACCTACTATTTGGAACAGATGAAAGAAAAAAATATCTCATAAACAGGTAAGGCACAGAAAATAACTCCTCTCCCCAAAAAGGACATTTCAGCTTTGGGTAAGAGCTCTTCATGTTTCCCAGTCGTGAATTCAGTGCAATATCAGGAGTAGGGAAGTGTGGATCTAATACTTAAGTTAGGATCATCAGTTGCAAATATCTTTTCTTTTCACACCTGGAGATCTCTTCTAACTCTGACTTTCATCACCCTACAAGCAGAGCTTAACCATAGGCAAGGGGTACTTGAGCTCTCTCCCGATGACAGCTGCTTTGGCAGGTTTCCAGGCATCTGAGGGCCATGCCCTGGCTCGCAGAAACGGGAGCTGACTGGAGTCAGATGTCAAAACTCTCCCCATCCTTCTTCCAAGCAAAATACAGGGAGGATTTAAAATAGTGTCAACAGCGAGAACTTAGCTATAATGAAATTTCAACAGATTTTGACATTATCCTAAAGCTGAGGATTTACCCAAACTATGGAGGATTTCACAGTGTGTTGCATATGTCTTGTTAGCACACTGAATCAGTCATAGCTGGGATCATCTAATGGCATAAAGAAGGTAGGGGTTGTCAGAAGAAACATTATTTTTTCAGACTTTCTTGATAGACATCAAAAAGCTGGCAAGCTTTAAGCATGTAAAATCTTCAGGTTTTGAATGGAAACAGGAATGTTCAAAAATAAATATGAACTGAGCACAATTGTTCCATGTTTGACTAGATATACTGAGGGAAAAGTTGCTTGTAGTGACCAGGGGAGGAAAGGGTAATAAAATGGTTATCTAAGAAGTTATTAT